>JASDQU010095923.1:25754-37517 GCA_032191745.1 Picea mariana | reverse complement strand
CTGAAGGATGATGATCCATTTAGAGTATTTTCCCCCGAGTACTTGACGTGTCAAGACGTGGTACATGGGGTTTAAGTCTGCAAGCATAGTGGTGGTGCGTAGTAAGATGTAATGGCAAAATATCTGGACAACGATAATGGCTGCCAGAGCCAGTTTCTCTACATGCGAATATCGGAGTTCAGGTCCAGATAGACTCTTTCTCAGGTAATAGATCACATTTCCTTCACCGTTGGGGTCCTCCTGAACTAACACCATTGCAATAGTGGAAGTGGAGGCAGCTAAGTAAAGGATGTAGTCCTTTGTATACTCTGGAGGGTGCAACAAAGGTGCGTGAGTCAAGGCATGCTTGAGAGTGTCAAACGATTATTGAGCGATGCCATCCCAGATGAAAGGGGTGTTTTTTTGCAACAATCGCATGAATCCTTTAGTTATCTCAGCGTAGTTACAAATGAAACGGCGAAGGAAGTTTTCTTTTCCTTGCAAACTTTGGAGTTGGTTCAAACTAGTAGGTGGGGGTAAGGCTAGAATAGCCTTAATATTTAAGGGATCCACTCGAATCCCATCTTTAGAGACAAAAAAACCGAGGAGTCGACCGGATTCGACAACAAAAATACACTTATGTGGTTTCAAGCGGATACGGTAAAACCAACATCGAAGAAAAATAGCCCATAAGTGATCAACATGATCTGATCGATTGTATGAGTGGGCAGGTAAGTCATCGAGGTAAGGTTCTGCAATATGCTTGATATCGTGGAAAGCATACGACATGGCCTGCTGGAAAGTAGCACCAGCATTTTTTAGACCAAAAGGTATCTTTCGATAGGCGAAAGTTCCCCATGGGTAGATAAAGGCTATCTTACGTTGATCAGCAGGTAAAATTTCAATCTGGTTATACTCGAAAAATCCATCCATGAAAGAGAATATTACGCTCCCAACACAATTATCAATGATTTGGTCGATGAAGGTCTTAGGGTAGTTGTCCTTTGGACAAGCTTTATTGAGATCCTGATAGTCAACACAGACACGGATGGTTCCCTGTTTTTTGGCAACCGGAACAAGGTTGGAGACCCATTCTGTCAAAGGGATAGGATAGATAAAGCCATATTTTAAAAGTTTCTCAACTTCTTCCTTTATAGCCACGATTTTCTTGGGATGAACCGGGCGGAGTTTCTGTTGAACGGGTTTCGCACCAGGGTAAGTCTTGATTTCGTGCACCATGATCGAAAGTTCGATCCTTGGCATTTCCTCGTAGCTCCAAGCAAAGACATCGCATAATTCTTTAAACAGAGTGGTATAAGATACCACTTCTTTAGGTGTGCAATTAGCACCAAGGTTAATGTTTTCCACAATGCCTTCTTTGATCGAAATATCAATAACGATTGTAGTAGAGATGTTACCCATATTCCCCTCATAAAGAGTATCTTGTGTGAGGATGGGAGATTGTGGAGAATCGGTAACATCAGGAGGGAAGACAGAGTGTATGTCTTGGTGAATTTCTTCCAAAGGTGGAAGAAAATAGGATCGATGATGGTTATCATCCCAAGGTACATCGTCGATACTGAGCATTTCCATTACAGATTCGTCGGAAGGGAAAATTTGGGAAATGTAATCGATTGCAGATGATAGGGAATCCAACCATGATGGCATCAAGTAGGCATCAGGTGCCAATAAATGTGGGTTGTCTAGAGAGGGAGAGGTAGATTGAATAGCCACATATGTGGCCTTGGCTGGGCTAAGTGGCATGGTGTCACCGAGCACATCGAATTCCAAAGGACTAGGTATAATCCAAGGGTCAGATGATTCCAAAGATTGATAAGGCATAGTCGAAATCATATTGACGGTGGAAATATGATGTGTGGTGGGTGGAAGTGGTGTAAGGAAGGTACCCATAAGGCTATAATCTTTCAATAAGCCAACACCAACGCTTTCATACATAACTGGGTGGTCTCCCAAAAAAGGAATGTTGTTGGTGACAGGGGCACGAGCGTCGGGTGTACAGAAATCTAGTTGATCGATAGTGACAATTTTGCCTTGATGGGGGAATTGCACACATTGAAACACCGAAGAGGCGATGGAATTCATAGCATAGAACCTAATTCTTCCAAGTAGGAGGTTGTAATCGAGGGGGGCATCGACCACCTCGACATCAATGGTAACAGTTTTTCCGCCCAACTGAATGGCTAAGGATTGTAAAAGTCTGTGAGGATGAAAACCTCACCCATCGAAAGCACATAACATCATAGGGGATTTGTTAAGGGCAGGTGATTTTAAGCCTTTCCAACAAGCTAAAGACATCACACAAGTAGAGTCTCCCTCATCCAAGATAGTTCGGTGGATTTGTTGATTGTGAACAACAACATTGATCTGAAAAGCTAGTTGGTGGGAGAGTCGAGGTTGATGATCATCCATATTAAACGTGAGGTTATTAGATGACTCAGGATCGAAAGTGCCGATGGCAACCAAGAGCATTCTACGTTGACTGGGACAGTGTTGTAGAACTTCCAGAGCAGACATAGCACATGGTGCTTGAGCCAAATCTTCAACAATGTTGTAGTTTTGGGCAGCTCGTGAACTAGGATTAAAGGTAGATTTATGGATAGTGCTATTAGGAGGGCGTAAGATGGAGTCAATTGAAGTTTTCTCGATCTGAAGCAGTCCGGACAGAGGGCTAGTAGACGGAGGAATAATGGAAGATGGTAATGGGTCCGATAAGGAACCGTTAGTAGTCTTCGGCTTATCAGGTTTAATCGGTGTGTCATATGTCATAGTGCGAGTGGTCATATTAATCCCGTTAAACATGTAAATGTGGGCACTTGTCGAGGCCTCATCATGGGATTGGTTGGAACTGCCCCCGTGGGGTGGGGGTTTGAGCAACCAAAGATTGCTGTTATGGAAAAGGTTGGGTAAGCACAGCGTGTTGTGAATTTCCCTTAAAGATATTGGCCACTTCATCGCGATGTGGATAGTCTCGGGTGTAGTGATCATCACCACAAATGAGACATGGGAATTTCGGTTTCCGTTGTGGCTGTTTTCCGGTAGCAGGGGTTTGAGGTTGATTTTTTGGTTGTTCATTGTTGTTTTTTTTCTTTGGTTTATTTCTTGCTTTCTTCTTGCCCCCAAGTTGTTGTGAAGGGGTTGATTGGACCGTATTCACCTCAGGGACTTGAGTTTGAGGGGAGGTAGAAGAGGGTGCAGTCGAACTAGGAGTAGATGTCGAAGCGGACCGCTGGGTTGTTCCAGTCGACTGGGAAGTAGATTGGGTTTTGACGGAGCCAATAACTCCATCCGTGTGCGAGGTAGACGATGGTTTGGATGGATCATTAGTGGCATGGGTAGCATTTGGTATCAACTCGTACAGAGTACTAGATTGTGAATAAACCAAATCTAAGTACTGAGCTCGAGCAATAGCTTCTTCCTCGGTGACTACACAACCCATAGCAACATCATGAGTGATATGGGGTAACAATGATTTGGTGAGCCATTCCGCTAATAATTGGTTAGGAACGACTTCTTTGATTAGCCTTCATCATCGTCTCCATTCATGAATATGATCAGAGATATGTACGGAGGTTGTCTGACGAAGGGAGGTCAATAGTTCGGTACCTGTTTCGTATCGGATGGGTAGTTGGAAGTGTGTGAGGAAGGAGATGGCAAGGGAGTTGAAATCATGAAAAGAAGCCCGTGGTAGTTCAATATACCACTTTGTTGCAGAACCCGTAAGCGTTCGTTGGAAAAGACACAAACGTATAGAATCGTCCATGAGGGAGTTGGATGAACACCACAAATGGAAAGTCATCACGTGGTTGTTTGGGTATTCTCTGGACTTGCCATTGAATTTTGGAATATCAGAAGGAAGTTTAGATGGAATAGCTGGTCAAACCGGAGAATGAAAAATAGGATCATTCGTTAACCGAGACAAGTCTGGAAGGTCTAGAGTCGCTAGGAAAGGTAGTTGTCGGTTAACCTGCGGGTAATACTGGTGTGGCATAGGAACACCAGTAGGACCATACACTGGGTTATGCAGATAATTGTAACCAGTGGACCCTCTTGTATAAGGTTGGTTTTGACCAGGGTACATAGGATTTGAGGTGTTTTGAGAAACATGTGCGAGCGGAGGATAACCAGATGGGTTTTGAGGATTATAAGCCGGATTTGGCGTTTTTCCATAAGGAGGATATAGATGGGTCCCTTGAGGGGGAAGAGGTTGTTGTGGAGATTGAGGATTGTGTCCCCCCGAGAACTGTGGGTTTTCTGGAAAAGGGATGTTCCATGGATTGGGTGTGGTCGACACATTTTGTCCATACGGTTGATGGTGGGCTCCGGATTGAGGCTGCCCCCCAGCATGAGGGTTCCCTCCAAATGGAAGTTGTCCTCCTGTGGGAGGATGCCCCCCAGCTTGAGGTAGAGTTCTCAGAATTTGAGAACCAGACGTAAATGACTGACCGGTGCCGCTTAATGGATTAAGACCACCAAGACCGATCCCTCCGGGTTGTTGTATAGGTATGGAACTTCCTGGCATAACTTGGGTAGTAGTGATAGCAGAAGAATTTAGTGCTATGTACCCAAAAGGGATTGATGATGAAGGTCTAGGTGTTATTGGTGTGCCAATTGCAGCTTGGCTAACCACCACATTACCGACGGGAATAGTCTGCACGTGAGGGACCATTGTAGAATGGGCTGTCTAGAGAGAAAAAGTGGACCTTGGGTCAACAGACGATGCGTTCGGACCAACGGATGGTGTGGATGAAAAAATGGTAGTACCTATAAAATGTTTTAAAGGTACAATGTAGGTGATAGGTGCGTCAAAACCTATTCCTGTTCCATAAAGATCCCGCACCATGCACGGTGGACTTCGAACAATGTCTGTGGTCCAAAAGGGGTCATCGACTAAAGGGTTTGAATGAGTCCCAGTTGGAATGTCAGAAGGATTGACGACAACAAATTCATCGAATGAATTCAGTTGGAGAACACATCTCTCATATCCCTCCGGAATGCGAAAAGCCTCCGGAGACTCTGAAATAATTCGAAAATTCTCTAAAGAGGTGGGGACTTCTTCTTGAGAGGTTATAGTGTCGTGAACCTCGCTCTATTGAGGAGATTCCTCCATAGAATGAGGGGGTAAAGGGGTATTCTCTTCCATATTTTATGGAGGAATTCCCTGTAGCCTCCGCGAACGGTGTGGAGGGTCGATGTTGGCGAAAAAGAGTCGGCGGAAAAGATCTATGGCCAACTACCGAAAATAAGCAGCATACACTAATAGAATATAGGAATCACAACCAAGCAAATAGAACCTTCTCTCGATGACTGTACTAGTTGGTGATGAAATACAATGTCGCATGATCAAGTCAAGAAGGGGCGGGGATATGGTGGAACAATTACAATGGTGACTTGCTTAATGGACTTACGCCTTGGTGCAAGCTTCCACGCAGTAATTGTGGATTTACCCTCGAAGGAGCCCTAGTGAGTTTGACCAATGTTTGCTCCAGGTACAGTGAGACTTCCCTTCACTGCCACCTTGTGTAAGACCCTAAATATTATGGCCACTAAGGTTACCAATTCACAGTCAGCCCCTGGGCGGGTACAGTCGACAGTCCAGTCTGAACGTACGGGCAGGGTATCTAGCCCAAAATCAACATGAAAGGCATCCACTCAACATTGTGGGTATACCTTTAAGCGATCCCCATAATACAATCTGACCACTACAATCAGTCAAACCACGGAGGGATAATCTCCATAGCTTTCCCAAGTGTGACCTCGTGCGAAACCCCTGTGTGAGAGGGGGATCCCAGGCAGACTTATACGACAATTGGATTTGACTCTCCCTAGCTTAGGATGCTAATGTTTGTTTTGGAAACTTTGGAGAGTTATGCTCAGAGCCTAATCCAAAGTACTAGTCCTAGTCTACTGTTGGTGGAGGATCCTAGAAAAGAAAATGTTCTAGATAGTTTTTAATTAGCATTCATTTTATAGTTGTTCTTTACTTAGAATGGTTGCATGGAAGTGAAATGGATGGAATGGTGACTCAATCCTCGAAAAATGCATCAAAGATGATAATAAGTCATTTCTTTTCGATGAATATCTATTTAAGGGAGAGAGAGAGAGTTCTTTTCACTAACAAGCACTAATAAGGAATGTCCTCAAACAAATTTTCTTCAATCAAATCCGATGTGGTGATAAAACTTTTTGGAAATGCCTTATAATATGAAAAATCAATCATGAGGATGTCTCTTTATTGTTTGTGTGCGAATAATAATTATTTCAAAACAACACTTCTCTTTCTAATTATCCTTTTGTATCAAGGAAACTCAAACAAGCATAAGTAGGTTGCGTACAAACAATACACCCTCTTGTTGTGATAAAAAACAAGAAGCAAAAGAAAATAAAACAAAGAAAACCGAGAATTTCACACAAAAAAAGATGTTGAAGAACAATGACCTTAACAAAAACCAAATGAAGAGATCCGTAGACTTCTAATATCCTTCACTAGAGTTTCTCGTTCAATCAAAAAGGAGAGAAAAACAATACATTGGTTTCAAACTCCCAATAGCAGAAAAACTCAAAAAATAGTGAAGAAGGCTACAAAATCTAAACAGCAAGGTATTTGCTCCTCAGAACGAAGGATGTCAAAGTTGAATGGGAAGAAGCATTGACTCACAAAGAGGCTCAACAAGTGACACACAGAGACTGGACCCTGAAAAAGCAATTCTGGAGAGGTTTTGCCAAAAGAGGGCTGGTGCTCTAGTGTAAGGGGTACCAAGTGTTATAGCACTCTGTGTAACACACCCAGAGAGTGCTGGCACTTTTTTAACACAATCACAAAGGTTCCAGGCTTGAAAATCTCATAAAAATGTCAAAAAATCCAAAATTTCAGTCGGATTTTGGCAATCAAGCTGAGTGTGATGAGGTAAGGAGTCAATCAGTTCATGAAATCAATCAAAAAGAGTGAACCAGGTCTGAAAACAATCAAAAGGTAAGACAAATTCTATGAGGGGAAATCAAAACCAAAAAGTTTCGATTCGAAGCTCCCTAGTGGAGTCGCCAGTTTATGTTGAAGGAAAATCTCCCTGTAGATAGGCAGATCTCCTCTTGAGAGCTAGACTCTTAACTCTTAAGACAGAAGACGCTTAACGTCGACACTGACTTCCTTTCATATCTATACAAACTAATGCATCAAGAGGAAGAAGAAAAGAAGTACCTTTTACCGACATTTGTCCCAACACGCTTCGAGTTGAGCTCCAATCTTTCGCTCCTCGATGAGCCCTATAGACAAACAATAGTACAACCACTTCCTACTCTGTTGATATTAGCTTGAAATAGATCTATCTATCATAGACAAGTTCATGCAAGATTAAACACAAACTAGAAAGAAACAGGCCAAGCGTGTCATATTAATGAGAACAATGATAGAAATAGCTTACAACCGTAGATGCGAATGCGACAGCTTCGTCAATTCCCCTTTGTCTAACCCTTTCTCAAAATATCGACAATGCGGACGACAAAAACTTACTGATTACTTTCTTCCAGTTCACTGTATGTTTCCTATGAGATCATAGGTTTCATGCTTCCAATTCTTCCCCTTTTCAGCATGATAGAGCCTGCTTATATAGGTTCAGAGAGGACTAACTTCTTGAGGTATATTTAGGGTAAGTTGAGGAATTCCCTCCTTAGATCAGGGATCTTCTCCTAAGATCATGGTTGAACCAGGAATTCGAATGCAACTGCCTTCCAAACTCGAAATATCTTCCCCTTATTCTCCTCAACAGATCAACTGTTGCCTAGATTAGACAGGGCTCCCTTAAAACGGGCATTAGGGCACTATAGCACTCCCTAGTAGGCTCAAGGGGGGCACCAATGCTCTAAAAGTCTATAATTCTCCTTCAGAAGGGAAGTTTAGTGTTATAACGCTCCCTATCACCTTATAGGGGAGCGCCAGTGCTCTTAAGGGTGATGTAGGGGAGCGCTCTCTCCCAAAACCTTAAATTAAATGCTCCTTTTAGGAGGCAAGAGATACCTGACTTTAGTTAACCGTCCCTCTTCCTCCAAATCAGGTGTTTGAGGTATTCTAAGTGTCTCCTTAGTGTCATCATCGTGGTAGTATGCTTTGCTTGAAATTTGCGACACTTATCAAAGTGAGTAATGTTGATGTGTAACAGTCATGGTCCTGAAGAAAGAAGGTTCTTGGAGAATGTGTCCTGACTTTCGTGCCCTCAACAAACTGACCATTAAAGAAAAATATCCCATTCCTATCAGTGATGACCTCCTGGATGAATTGAGCAGCACCCAATTCTTTACTAAACTTGATCTTCGCTCGAGTTATCACCATATAAGTATGAAAGAGGCAGACATTCCCATGATGACCTTCTGAACTCATGAGGGCCACTGTGAGTTTTTGGTCATGCCCTTTGTCTTGCGTAATGCCCCCTCCACCTTCCAAATACTCATGAATCATGTCTTCCGTCCCTTTCTCCTTCATTTTGTATTAGTTTTTTTTTATGATATCCTCATCTATAGAAAAACTTGGATAGACCATCTTACTCATGTGGATCGAGTTCTCCATCTACTCTCTCACCACCAACTTTTCCTAAAACAGTCTAAATGTGATTTTGGTTCCTCAGAAGTAGAATACTTGGGTCATCTGTTTGGCAAGGATGGCATCAGGGTGGATCTGAAAAAGATTGAAGCTATGCAAGACTGGCCACACCCAAAGACTTTCAAAAGCTTGCGTGGATTTTTGGGTTTAACATGGTATTATCACAAGTTTGTTAAGAATTATGGAAAGATTGCAGCACCTCTCACTGCTCTCCTAAAAAAGAACTCTTTCACTTGGACTCCAGCCGCTGCTCAAGATTTTTCAAACCTTGAATATGGCCATGTGAAACACTCCGGTTCTGGCCCTTCCTGATTTCACAAAGACCTTTGTGTTGGAATGTGATGCCTTGGGGAAAGGAATCGATGCTATCCTTATGCAAGAGGGCCAACCTTTGGCCTTCACCAGGAAGAAACTATCTGAAAGGAATCTGGGAAAACCCATCTATGAAAAGGAAATTTTGGCTATTATGCATGTCGTTGATCTGTGGCACCCTTATCTCTTGGGGCAATGTTTCCAAATTAAGACAGACCATCAAAGCCTCAAGTACTTTATGGAACAACATATTTCCTTCCCGGAGCAACAAAAATGGGTGACTAAGCTCTTTGGATATGATTATAAGATCATTTACAAGAAAGGCAAAGACAATGTGGTGGCAGATGCACTATCCCAAAAATATGAAGAAGAAGGATCCCTTTTTTCTCTTTCATTCATTGAACCAAATTGGCTCCAAGTTGTTCTCTAGGAATGGGTACAAGATCCAAAAAGTTCGCATCTGATTCAGCAAATGTAGACCAATGCTCCAGCTCCCCCAAGGTACTCTTGGCTCCACAATGAGATTCGATACAAAGGTCGTTTGTATTTAAGTAAACAATCAAAGATTAAATCCACGGTACTTTTTGAGCTTCATGCTACACCCAAAGTGGGGCACTCTAGGTTCACCAAAACCTATGACAGGGTCAAACGTTTTTTTTTCTGGGATGGTATGAAACAGAATATCCATAATTTTGTCGCTGAATGTGATGTGTGTCAATGCAAAAAGGGAGAAATAGTCAAATTTCCAAGCACACCACAACCGCTTCCGATTCCACCTGCTATTTGGAAGGATATCTCTATGGACTTTATTACCAGCTTACCCAAATCAGGAAATAAATCACTCATAATAGTGGTTGTGGATCACCTTTCCAAGTATGCTCATTTCTTCACTCTTCAACACCCATTTACTGCATCCACAATGGCTCAAATTTTCATGGACCAGGTCTTCAAGCTTCATGGCATGCCATACTCTATTGTTTCTGATCATGACCCAACTTTCACAAGAAATTTTTGGCAAGAACTGTTCAAGCTACAGGGCACCTAATTGCCTCTCAGGACAACTTATTATCCCCAGACTGATGGTCAAACAAAAGTTGTCAGCAAATGTTTGGAAACATATCGGAGGTGTTTTTCCTCTGAAAAGAAAAATCAGTGGGCTCAATGGTTACCCGTAGCTGAATGGTGGTTCAACACTACCTACCATGCAGCTACATGCATGACTCCTTTTGAAGTGGTATATGGACAAAAGCCACCTTTAGTTCTCTCATACTTAACAATTACCTCGAACGTCCATGTGGTTAACCAAACACATACAGTTAAAGAGGATATTCTATGTACCCTCAAAGAGAACTTGGTCATGGCACAAAATCGCATGAAGCAACAAGAAGATCAAGGTTGCTCTGAACGTCAATTTGCAGAAGGGGATCAGGTGTTTCTGTGATTGCAACCATACAAGCAAACTTCCCTCAAGGTAGAGCATTGTCAAAAGATAACGCCCAAATTTTATGGTCCTTATACAGTTCTCAAGCATGTGGGACAAGTTGCCTATCAGTTAGCTCTGCCAAGTCATTCGAAGNGAGTTAGCTGAAGAAGGATGCATTTGGCTACAACCAGAAATAGTTTTGGACCAGCGTGAGCGTCGCCTACGTCAGAGAACCATCAAGGAAGTGCTAGTCTAGTGGAAAGATACAACTCCAATAGATGCCACTTGGGAACCAACTTCCATTCTACAACAATTTCCACATCTCAAGCCTTGAGGACAAGGCTGTTTTTAAGGAGGCAAACATGTTAGGGTCCTAACCCGCACATAGGTAGAGCAATATATTCAGATGTAATAAAGGTCAATATTAATAAGGCCTTTCAATAAAATAGAATAAGGAAGATGTAAGAAGACCTAATAGAAGCTTCCACTTCTAGAAGGATATTCCTCTATATGGTTCTCTTGATAGACATATTTAGTATAAATAAGGGTCGAGGGTATGAAAACCTAGCTTAGAGATTATTGTAACAGAGAGCTACTCGACTAGAGGTTTCCCCCTCGAAGAGACCTATGAACATTTCTTTCTGTATCAAAGTGCTATTTCTGTTGTTGTTGTTATATCATTTATGTGTTATTGTGGAGATTATGCTAGTTATATTACTGTTATTCTGCCATTTCTAGCATTTTATTTCTGTTCTACATACTTTTTTTATCTGGTATATTACAAGTGGTATCATAGCACTTTCCTTGGCATAAATTGTGGGAATTTTTTTTCAAGGTAGAGATGTATTCTGACGTCTTTAAGCCATAGAGTTCTGTCGTTATGCACATAAACCCGGGGTTGAGGGATTCATACCTGCAGGAAATACAAGTGGTTCTTAAGCGCACATTATTTGGCCGCCACCGTTCCAACGATCTTGTTTCCATTGCATTTTACAGTTTCAACTTATTTCGTTATTGAATAGAAAACTAGTTTTACTATGTCTCTATTATTTTGTGTTAAGCACCTATTAATAATCTATATTCATTTCGTTCGGCTCATAAAATCCAGATCAATACTATCTAGTACCTGGGTAGTCGGGTAGTAAGGCTAAGGGTATGGTCTATCCTCCTTAGTTAGTGCCCTGAGTTATTGGGTCGAGTACTATTGTTGGACCCCGCATGTATATCAGAGTGCTATAGAACAGGGAAAACCCTTGTTTGTAGAAACCTTGAACACCTAACCCTTGGGGGACAGAAACATAAACAAACTAAAACAGACAAGATCTGTTGTCATGCAACTATGTTTGGGTTGTCAAATAAATACACTTATCTTACTGGTTAAGCATTTGGGGATTTCATCGTTGCGGTATTCTTCAGACGAGAGTATAACTTCGCAGGT
>JASDQU010095920.1:10937-21718 GCA_032191745.1 Picea mariana | reverse complement strand
AATGAACGGGGTGACGAAGATCCAGCTCCGGTAGAAGCAGCGGAAGAGAAAGGCTCCAGTCCCCAGATGCATACCCCGACGGCAAGTGTAAAGCTGACAGCTTATGAGGACAAGGCCGACGACGCCACGGACATGCAGTGGACGATCAACGGGACACCTGTCATTGAGGAACCCTGGCCAGGCCTCTTGCCAGAGTATGCGCCAGATTATACACAGCTTGTTCCATACTTTAGCTCTAGTGGCTCTCATGGTAGTTAATTTGTCTAGTTTTCTTTAGGAATGTTTGTAAATTTTGAAACTAGCTTAATACGGTTGGCTGAACTGGTTTCTCCTTCTGGAACAGTTCAGTAATTACAACCGCTTGACTCAGTTATGTACTCTTGATCCTGGCTCTTAGCAGGCTTTTAATATTAAATACAAAACACTTACTTACAAAAAAAAAAGAACAAACCACAAATTCACAAGAGTTGCATACAAAATATTTTGACACAGGGCTTTCCAAGTATATCATAACTCTTAGCAAGGATATAGAAGTAAACAATATATACAAGATATACCACAGTTCAGCCAATGGAAGCTAGATCAGAATTATTGGGATAGACACACGCTAATTATCCATTATTCTGGAAATGGGCAGTGTTGATATGGACTAGATGAAATAAAGCAGTCATTAGATTAAGGGAAACCTACATAAATAAAGGAGAACATGTTCAGGTAAATTTTATAAAATAGGTCAGGAGCTAGCTACTTTGAATGGGCAGAATTCAGTTTAATTCAGTAAAATACTAAAATCTATTATGACTTGACAGAAAGCACAACAGAGTGTTGTGCAAAGTCACAGATTCAAAGTTCATGTTGACAATGGGCAGTGTTGGTATGGACTAGATGAAATAAAGCAGTCATTGGATTAAGGGAAACCTGCATAAATAAAGGAGAACATGTTCAGGGAAATTTTATAAAATAGGTCAGGAGCTAGCAACTTTGAATGGGCAGAATTCAGTTTAATTCAGTAAAATACTAAAATCTATTATGACTTGACAGAAAGCACAACAGAGTGTTGTGCAAAGTCACAGATTCAAAGTTCATGTTAACAATAGGGCAGTGTTAGTATGGACTAGATGAAATAAAGCAGTCATTGGATTAGGGGAAACCTGCATAAATAAAGGAGAACATGTTCACGGAAATTTTATAAAATAGATCAGGAGCTAGCTACTTTGAATGGGCAGAATTCAGTTTAATTCAGTAAAATACTAAAATCTATTATGACTTGACAGAAAGCACAACAGACCGTTGTGCAAAGTCACAGATTCAAAGTTCATGTAAACTATCTAGCTGTGATGTGGGTCCGTATCTTTTCAAAGCTAAATATTTCTTCATTACATAATTTATTAGAAGATTACAAATTACAGATATGTGGGATATATCATATACATAATTGTACATAGAGCAGTTAGAAATCAGTCTACTGCCATAGACTGTGAAATTGAATACAATCCTATTACAAGGTCTCTAGTACCTAGTGCAACGTCTAGTTTAGTCACAGCAATATTCTTTGGCTTTTAGCAATCTTCTTCTGGAAAGCAACGAAAGGAGTTTTATTAGGCTTTGAGCTTCGAATGCTTGTTAAGGATCCAGTGTTGGTTGCAATGAGCAACTCAAACTGGGTGATCTCAGAACATAATAATCTAGTATTTCCAAGACTAAAAAATAACATTACTGATGTATCTCTGAATTCCATGAAAACAGAACATTTCGATGTATTTAAATGATGTCTGACATCTGTAAACTACTGAGCATCTTACTACCCCTGAATCAGGGCTTCAACAAGTGAATGCAGATCAGATGTGGACCCATGCAGCAGCACACATAAAATTAACATAAAATAGCATTGGAGGTTATCTACTAACAACAGACGTCTCCTTCCCCTTATCGCAAATAACAGTGTATGAAAGTTTTAGTTTGATGGCTTCCTCTTCAACGGTTACTCTTTCTTCTTTGGTCAACCATGAAGACAGATGCAAAGCTACAATCTCTTCCTTGTCACCCAGGGCGTTATTTCTCAGATGCATGTCACCTTTTAAACATTTATACTTGCCAAAGGAATCAAAGCCAATGGCCTTGGTCTCTTCTGCAAAACTGAGTAGGATATTCTTAATAGCATCATGCCAAATAGGCTGAGCTACCTTGAGAAATTCATGCATTGCTGAATCTGGAATATTTACTTTTCCTAAATCAGTTTCATCAGGGCCACCTCTTCCATGAAAATCAGATCCTCCAAGCTTCAGTAACTGGTAAGCATCAGCTAATTCATGAAATCCTATTTCATACAATATACCAGAGTAAGAAAATAGCCAAGACAAAATGACTGAAAGGTAAAGACACAATACATTCAAACCAAACAGTAAAGTTGCTCTGATGATGCAGTAATCATAGGTGCAACAACTTATAGGAGAAAGGGATTTTAACTTTGATTACATCGAATTAAAACTACAAAGACATAAGAAAATGCAGCGACCTTTATCAAGCTCACACCGACACAAAGAATCAGAGCAGTCAAAACATCTGCAAATGAAAGCCCTTACCAGCTGCTTTTCCATCACTTCTGTAGACTTCGATTCCTTGAAGTCCAGCTGCTTTAAGTTTTCTGACAACTGAAACAGGGTTCTTTAATCCCCATGGATGAGCCAAGATAGCTACTCCTCCTGTCCGGCATATCAATTGTATAGCCTCTTCAGCATGAATCTCAGCACCCCTGCAAGAGAATGGTATTCAATCGAACTTTTAGCAAGAATGAATTCCACATTATGAAGTTCAATTTTGACAGACAAGCGTCATACATAACATCAAAATCTAAGAGGAATTAAATGTTGCATACGTGGCATAAGCAGGTCCTCCATCATATAGATATTTACTGAATGCCTGCTTTATATTATCTACATATCTTGCCTCAACCATTGCACGAGCCACATGCAATCTCCCTGGAGCTACACCATCTCCTGCTATGCGTGCAACATGCTCTGATTTAAGAGGCATTTTCAAAGCCTTGAGCTTCTGTAACATAGTTTGAGCCCTTAGGTAGCGTCCTTCTCTTATACTGGCTAAGCGTTCTTCCAGCTCTGCAAAATTTGTAGGCCCACAACTACTATAGTAAGCTAGTATGTGTACTGGTTCTCCTTTTCCAGAATCAACCCTGTTAAGAAATGAAAATTTTGGATAAAACTTAGTAACATTTTGAACTCAAAGTTCCTCAGCCTCAGACTTCATACCTTGAACTTAATGTATCTCCGCGCCCCTAGATTAGGTTTTAACCACTTGCCAGTACCTATGGATTTAATTAAGAATTGTAATTTGCATAAACAAAACAATTTTTTTCTCTGCCATTTTGATCCTCGTAACCTGACTAGACAAACAATAAAAATTCACGAGACAGTCGATTGCCAGTAAAAGCACAGATGCAGATGCCTAGATGATTGGGCATGAAAAATGAGTAGCTTAGTCATTCAATAAAGACCCAACGTCTGTTTAAATTTTGTCCCTATACGAACAGTTCATTGCTCATTAGTCACAAGCATTTAAATTGTAGTTTTCTGCCCATATAAAACAAATATGATTTTCCTTTGAGCTGATGAGATGTAGTGCATTCTCTCTATGACTTAGGCAGTCGGTGTTAAAGGGACATGGTACAGGTGACCTGGAGCATGCTCCAAATTGTCGTCTCTTGCAAGAAGACGGACAATAAAGGCCTATTAGCTTTACTGCTGTGTATACTGACGAAAGAGCAGGCTCTGCCAGGCTACCCCTATGGGCATCAATAGAGATAGATTCTGGAAAGCACTTCTTCAATTTCAGCATAATAGGTCTTGAAGGAACCTAAAATTTTAGCAAAAGAAATACACACTGCTAGAAGAAAACAAGGGAAAAAAAGAGTCGTCTTACATTGGTGTAAACATTGCACTGATTTCAACGCCTGGAATTAATCGGATCCCATACTTATTGGCAACTTCCAAAGCAGCTGGTATGCCTGCCATAGTGTCATGGTCTGTCAGGGCAAGCACCTTCACCTGTTATGTGCATGCTGTATTACATTTATAAGTCATTCAAAAGCCTTCTCCCTACGGAAAACAAATTTTGCTAGCAAGTTCATTTAACATAGCTATGTTATTAACTTATTTCCACAACACTACCAATGCAATATCTACATGAAAGTCACCATAACCAATGCACCCTGTGAACAAAGCAATTTGAACTAATGGATCAATAGGTTTTGCAATTAATCACACCACATTTCTCTGTTTAGATGCCCTTTAACACATGTCTAGAACCATTAGCATCTTAGAAATTAACGAGGTGGGAAAAAAAAATGAAACATCGAGAAGACAAGGACTGGTACATAATCAACATTGCAAAGCTGGGGGACGAGCAGCCTTTAGGTTTTGCAATTAATCACACCACATTTCTTTGTTTAGATGCCCTTTAACGCCTGTCTAGAACCATTAGCATCTTAGAAATTAACGAGGTGGGAAAAGAGATGAACATCGAGAAGACAAGGACTGGTACATAATCAACATTGCAAAGCTGGGAGACGAACAGCCTTAAGCATACTGCTAACTAAGCATATATATGTGTACTTCAAAAGAAATAAGATAAAAAATAAAATAAAAAGTTAACATCTGCAGAGACCAATATATGGCAAAATATGTGCAAAAATTGATACAATGCTTTAACAAATACTATCAACAAAAGAATAGATAAGATTAGATAAGTTTATTAATGTCCAACAAATGACCAAAAAAATAATAACAATAGATAAGATTAGATAAGTTTATTAATGTCCAACAAATGTCCAAAAGTAGGTCAATGGGACTGTTTAGTACATAAGTGGCGATTCATAGTGGGAGTTCGAAGACCACTCCTATAAAAGCTAAAAGCAAAGCTAATCTATAAGATCTAAGCTCAACTATCTCAAGACCAAAAAGAAATGCAATGCTCTGGAATAGGGTACAAGGAAAAGAGCATCAAGGTTCCAAATGCCTGACGCTGGAAGGAGTAATAATGAACCAGGAAGTATAATGATAGATATCCCAGATCAAGATCTGAATTCTGCACCACACAGATAAACTAACCTCAACTAGACTAGTATTGGGGGCCAATAGACTGACTTGTTAAAGGACTATACATGATGTATTGAAACTAACTTTTCTTTACCCTAAAACCAAACAATCCTTGGCACCTACAAGCCTTAATTCAGACAACACTAACTTATTTGTAGCGTTCCACGGACCATGGTCCATGACTTTATGCTGCTATCGTTGTTCTGTGGCTTATTTCACCTACCGCCCAGATTATGATCTAGATCAAGTGGATGATTAGGCAGGAAGGAAGAATCATATAGATACTTCAAGATTGGCAAAAGATATCTCATTTTTATAGAAAAGATGTTACCCAGCTACTTTCAGTTTCAACAGAGAAGACACACTGCTTGACCTGAGGGAAGTTCCTCAGTTTAAATCTGATTTTGCACTTCAGTTTGCAGCTAGGATAAGAATCTTCAGAAAAGACATGAAATCTATTCAAGTTGGAGCCAAAACAGACAATGGACATGTTCTCGTTTCTTGCTTATATAGGGAGGGGAAATATGCATGCCTTTACTTTGGTGAGAAATGTACAAATGTATAATCTATTTTTCCTGTGCACTTAGGAAATATAAGATGCATTTGTTTACAAAAAAAAATATAATTATAATAATATACTCCGTACCCTCATTTGCCTTGGTTTGAACCAAACACTTATATTTTTCTGTGCATCATGCACATATATACATACCAATTCCATAGCATTTCAAAAGGGACTCTAATCATGAAATAGAAAAGTTTAGATATCATATAATCATCCTAATGGGAATCCTTATCCTGTCCATTGGGCTGTGGTCTAGTGGTTGAGATAGCATTGCCATGAATCTCGTGATTGATATCCTGAGCCAAATAAAGTAATCTCTCTTGATAAAGTCGGTCAAGTGAGTTGACCCAATTTGCATCTTCATTTCCAGGGGATTGGAAAGGAACTTTTGGAACACCAAGGGGCACCCAAACAAAGCAGTTGAATATAACAAAGCATTGAAACAAAGTCCCGATTGAGGGAGATCGAGGGTTTTTAGACACTCGGCCAATGGGAGAGGAACAAAGACACTTGATTGAGGGAAAACAAAGGTCTTTAAAGTTTAGACATTCGACCAATAGGAAAGGAACAAAGACACTCAACTGAGACCCAAGTTCAAACCACAGCAAGCATAAAACCTGATCGTGTGTATGGGTTGGCTGAGTTTGATGAAGCGGGCTTTACAACGATAATGCAGAGTTGACGCACATAGCTCCCCACAGATTTCAAAAGCATATATTATCCATTGAGACTATGGAAGTGCCGTATTCAAAATTTCAGAGTCGACGTATCGAACCTCAAGCTAGGTTCATCATCAGGAAAAAAGAAGTCGAAGAGGAAATTTGTTGATCAAGGTAATAAATATGAGAAGGATGAAAGGGAAGACAAGCGAAGAAACAAAGGAAAGGTCAGCTCAGAAAAACACAGGAGGAAAGAAGAAAACATAAAAATTAGTATAAAAACCGAACGTGCTTATGTTTTTTTTCTTTCCTACCTTGTTTTTCTGGGCCGATCTTTCCTTTGTTTCTTTGCTTGTCTTCCCTATCATCCTTCTCAAATTTCCTCTTCAACTTCTTTTCATCCTGATGATGAACCTAGCTTGAGGTTTGAAACTTCAACTCTGAAATTTTGAATGCGGCACCTACAAAGTCTCGATGGATAACACTATAAACAGCAGAAGCCTGAAGAAAGCATTTACTCTTAACCAACGAAAAAAACGATGGGGCTCCTTACTCTATCAGTTCTTCACATCAAGATGGATATTGGGTGGAAGTTTCTTTTTACTTATCATTATGCAGCCTTTGTAAGCTAACCTTCTCTTTTTGTTCAGAAGTTGCTTCAAGAAACACCCTGAGGTCAGGGGTTGCACTGTTGCATTCTGCTTAGGTGCCAGATCTCAAGGGAATCTATTCCGGCAGTTGCGCTTAGGGCTTGCACCCAGTCTCATATCTTTTTGGCATGCCATTCAGGAGGGTCAGAAGACAGCAAGAATGGAACCCTGGTGGACAACTTAATACTCCGTCAACATCACCAGTGAACCAAGTCCCATTGGCATGCCACCTGATCTTTTGAATACCTATACAAAACATTGTCTAGGTTTCCCTATTCATCATACTCATATATTAAGACCATGCTAGGGTATTATATTTCATTCAGCAAACCTCCTAGATGCAGACCATCGACTGAGATCACATAGGTTCTACATTTTGAATCCATTATGTAATGCCAAACGTGGGAATATGCAAAGCTCATAAAAAAGTGGGCAAATTCGGTCCAGTTTGCAATATATATGTATATAGAAATGGAAATGGAAATGCCCAAATAAAAAAACATGCACAAAATCATTCCCAGCAGATTTTTATATTGTAATAACAATATTAAGCCAGCATGAATTGGGTACCTCAGAAACCCAAATAAAAACATTCCCAAATGGGACCCAAAGAATCTCAGTACATGCTTATATTACAATCTCACCATTTTCTGATCAGAACCAACTTGGGTACCATGAGCACTCACCCCATTCCTGTAGGCTCTGTCCACGACAGCCGAAGGAGAGAGGAACCCATCACTGCAAGTGCTGTGTGAATGCAACTCAAAGATAACAGGACGCTCTGGGCATCTCAAGCTTTTGGGCAAATCCTCATTGATGGCCACTTCCGAAGGTGATGCAGAGTCCGGGAAAAACCATTCCTGGATGTATTTGGTTGCCATGGATTGTTGCCCCCCTCTCTTCTTCTTCTTATTCTTCTTCCCACTATTCTTCTTCTTCTTCCCGTTACCCATTTATTATCGGTCACAGACAAACCTAGATATTGTTATCGTGTAGTTGAGGAGGATGAGCTTGAAACCGGGCTAGATATGAAAGCAGGGCGTGTATTATTGTTTGAAATGTTTGTGGGTACCACATTACCCAGCGTGTTATCTGTTGAAATTCCTTTTTAACGTGTTGCAGCACTAATTTTGTTCCAAGTGAAACTGCCCAGATGCAAATGGAAAGGTCAAGGACTTCAGGCCTAGATTGAGTTTATGGCATTGGAAACTGTGCTCGAGTACCAAATTAAAATAGAATAAGTATCCAGATTTATAGTTCCTCCTGAAGGCAGGTAAGTACTAATAAAGAAGTATCCAGATTTATATAGGTTGTACTGTGGAAGGCCTACATCCAGATTTATATAGGCTGTACTGTGGAAGTCCTACCTGCGTCAGAGGCAAAAATGGCTTTGAAGGCCTTATCGACTTCCTTGTATGTATTTGAATAGCCCCCACACGCGTCGACATTTCAGACATGATACACCGGCGGTGTTTCCTTTATGTAAATTATAATTATTTTTATTTTTTAAAGCTGGTAAATATATTTTACCGTTCAAGTATTGCACAATAGGCCATCTCTCGGCGCAAGTTTTTCTCTATCGCCTTTTCTTGTTAGGTTCGGCCTAGTAGATGTGCATTATGCGGTAACAATGAGGAAACAGTGTATAACTATCACCTTTTTATTTGGAAAGGAAGATAGATTGTTGAGTGCTTTCAAAACTGGTTTAGGAAGGGGAAAAACTGTAAAGAAATCCCTTGTTATATTTGTTAGGAGATTTGGAAGCAGAGGAATCTGGTTATTTTTTAAGATTATCCTCTTTCGACGCTCAGGATATGTAACAGAATATTTCAAGAGTTGGGTGGATTAAAAATTGTTCAACCTATGCAACATAGAAGGATTGATAGGCCTCTTATTATTGATTGGGATCTAGCAGTGGGATTCTTTGAAGGTGCTTCTCAAGATAGGGGTAATAAATGTGGGGCTGGAGCTCTTTTAAAATGCCCAGTTTTGGGACTTTCAGACTCAAGATGAATTGTGGTAGAGGAACTAACACCAGGGGTGAACTACTAGATTTATGGTGTATCTTATATTTTGCATATTATAAAAAGGTAACAAGGTTGAAATTGGTAAGGGACTCAAAGATTATTATTGACTAGTTTACTAATAAAAACAATCTACAAGTGGTTTACTTGCAGTCTTGGATGACAAAAATCTGAGTATTGAAAGGGAAGTTTCTACAACTCAAAGCCCAACACATTTATAGAGAATATAACAAAGAAGTTGATCAGCTCTCAAAAAAAGCATTGCAACTAGACGATGATGGAATATATTATGCAGAGGGTACAGAAATACAAACATAGACTTTGAAAGATTAGTCATCAGTTAATATAACAGTGTTATAAAAATGAAGAATTGGTATTTCATGTATTTTTGAGTTTTGGAAAGGAAAATAATTGACAATTATTTCTGAATTTGTATCTTAGAAATATTGCAGTTTTTGAAAAAATGTAAAAAAAACAGATTTTTGTGACGCTAGAAAAAAGGGATCATAAGAAATGTTCTAGAAGACATTGTTATGTAAAAGCATTTTTATATTTATTAATATAAGCATTTTTTCTTGTGAAAAAAAAAGGTTGGCAATTGGCAATTGTATTGGAAAGCTTTACATTATGATGGGGACAAAAAAAAAAAAAGACCAATGTCACGTTCTGTTTGACAACAATTTTATAATTTAAAAAATTGTAATCTAAGATATGTATAACTTTTTTTTTTAAATTAGCATAAAAATTTGTAATCTAAGGTATATATAACTTTCCTTTCCGTTTTTAAAAAATTAGCATAAAGTGATGATGTTTAATTTAATATGATCTCATATAAACATAAAAAATTTATCATTTATTATGTTCATTCTTATCTCAAAAAAAATTATAAATTATAAAATTACAAACTATAATTATATATATATATATATATATATATATATATATATATAAAGGGATTTTGGTCTCAGTGGATGTTAACCATCATCATTATCACAATTATTGTGGGTTGGTTTTTCAAAGTTGTTTTTTAACTTTTGGAATTCAAAGATATTTAAAGACATAGAAGATATTCTTGGTATGTTTTAGTGAGTAGTGACATGAACTCCTTAGATGGAAGGGGTCTCTCACCTCTTGATTCGCATGAACATCAGAGGGGTCAATCAAACAAAATTACCCTATAGAGTGAAAAAGCGATTAAGGTTCAAGATATTGATTATGAAAGGTTTCCATTCTAGTGTAGATATTGCCACAACACATGGCACATTCTACGTGATTATTCTAGAAGAGAAGTCTCCTATAAGCATCAAAAGGGAGTGGCCATTCCATGAAAGGATTTGAAGTTGGTTGTGGACTACAAAGCAACAATTGACCATTGTCAATCTCTCCTTATGGCCTTTGGGTTTTTAAGAATTTGCCTTTTGACTCGGGTGTGAAGGAAACATCTTTTATCTTAGGAGAGATTCAAAAAACCTAGGAGAATTAACTTCCTCGTAGAAAGTCAAATGTTTAAGTGGATATTTTGACTCCTAGAAAAGACTCTCCAATGATGGAGTTTTTGGAGAGTTACGTTAGGCAATCTCATATATCCTTTCTTTTCCAAGATTGTTATGTGAAGATGGAGAGAAGCCTATGGTGATGAAGATGCAGAAGGGAGGAGGTTTGGATTCTCGAATGAGGTTATTGCCATTGAGAAAAGCAATCTGGTTATTTCAACAAATTTGAGTTTTAGGTCAAAGCAGATTCCCAATTTAGAGGGTGATTCAAACAAGGAA
>JASDQU010095920.1:0-10917 GCA_032191745.1 Picea mariana | reverse complement strand
AATGAACGGGGTGACGAAGATCCAGCTCCGGTAGAAGCAGCGGAAGAGAAAGGCTCCAGTCCCCAGATGCATACCCCGACGGCAAGTGTAAAGCTGACAGCTTATGAGGACAAGGCCGACGACGCCACGGACATGCAGTGGACGATCAACGGGACACCTGTCATTGAGGAACCCTGGCCAGGCCTCTTGCCAGAGTATGCGCCAGATTATACACAGCTTGTTCCATACTTTAGCTCTAGTGGCTCTCATGGTAGTTAATTTGTCTAGTTTTCTTTAGGAATGTTTGTAAATTTTGAAACTAGCTTAATACGGTTGGCTGAACTGGTTTCTCCTTCTGGAACAGTTCAGTAATTACAACCGCTTGACTCAGTTATGTACTCTTGATCCTGGCTCTTAGCAGGCTTTTAATATTAAATACAAAACACTTACTTACAAAAAAAAAAGAACAAACCACAAATTCACAAGAGTTGCATACAAAATATTTTGACACAGGGCTTTCCAAGTATATCATAACTCTTAGCAAGGATATAGAAGTAAACAATATATACAAGATATACCACAGTTCAGCCAATGGAAGCTAGATCAGAATTATTGGGATAGACACACGCTAATTATCCATTATTCTGGAAATGGGCAGTGTTGATATGGACTAGATGAAATAAAGCAGTCATTAGATTAAGGGAAACCTACATAAATAAAGGAGAACATGTTCAGGTAAATTTTATAAAATAGGTCAGGAGCTAGCTACTTTGAATGGGCAGAATTCAGTTTAATTCAGTAAAATACTAAAATCTATTATGACTTGACAGAAAGCACAACAGAGTGTTGTGCAAAGTCACAGATTCAAAGTTCATGTTGACAATGGGCAGTGTTGGTATGGACTAGATGAAATAAAGCAGTCATTGGATTAAGGGAAACCTGCATAAATAAAGGAGAACATGTTCAGGGAAATTTTATAAAATAGGTCAGGAGCTAGCAACTTTGAATGGGCAGAATTCAGTTTAATTCAGTAAAATACTAAAATCTATTATGACTTGACAGAAAGCACAACAGAGTGTTGTGCAAAGTCACAGATTCAAAGTTCATGTTAACAATAGGGCAGTGTTAGTATGGACTAGATGAAATAAAGCAGTCATTGGATTAGGGGAAACCTGCATAAATAAAGGAGAACATGTTCACGGAAATTTTATAAAATAGATCAGGAGCTAGCTACTTTGAATGGGCAGAATTCAGTTTAATTCAGTAAAATACTAAAATCTATTATGACTTGACAGAAAGCACAACAGACCGTTGTGCAAAGTCACAGATTCAAAGTTCATGTAAACTATCTAGCTGTGATGTGGGTCCGTATCTTTTCAAAGCTAAATATTTCTTCATTACATAATTTATTAGAAGATTACAAATTACAGATATGTGGGATATATCATATACATAATTGTACATAGAGCAGTTAGAAATCAGTCTACTGCCATAGACTGTGAAATTGAATACAATCCTATTACAAGGTCTCTAGTACCTAGTGCAACGTCTAGTTTAGTCACAGCAATATTCTTTGGCTTTTAGCAATCTTCTTCTGGAAAGCAACGAAAGGAGTTTTATTAGGCTTTGAGCTTCGAATGCTTGTTAAGGATCCAGTGTTGGTTGCAATGAGCAACTCAAACTGGGTGATCTCAGAACATAATAATCTAGTATTTCCAAGACTAAAAAATAACATTACTGATGTATCTCTGAATTCCATGAAAACAGAACATTTCGATGTATTTAAATGATGTCTGACATCTGTAAACTACTGAGCATCTTACTACCCCTGAATCAGGGCTTCAACAAGTGAATGCAGATCAGATGTGGACCCATGCAGCAGCACACATAAAATTAACATAAAATAGCATTGGAGGTTATCTACTAACAACAGACGTCTCCTTCCCCTTATCGCAAATAACAGTGTATGAAAGTTTTAGTTTGATGGCTTCCTCTTCAACGGTTACTCTTTCTTCTTTGGTCAACCATGAAGACAGATGCAAAGCTACAATCTCTTCCTTGTCACCCAGGGCGTTATTTCTCAGATGCATGTCACCTTTTAAACATTTATACTTGCCAAAGGAATCAAAGCCAATGGCCTTGGTCTCTTCTGCAAAACTGAGTAGGATATTCTTAATAGCATCATGCCAAATAGGCTGAGCTACCTTGAGAAATTCATGCATTGCTGAATCTGGAATATTTACTTTTCCTAAATCAGTTTCATCAGGGCCACCTCTTCCATGAAAATCAGATCCTCCAAGCTTCAGTAACTGGTAAGCATCAGCTAATTCATGAAATCCTATTTCATACAATATACCAGAGTAAGAAAATAGCCAAGACAAAATGACTGAAAGGTAAAGACACAATACATTCAAACCAAACAGTAAAGTTGCTCTGATGATGCAGTAATCATAGGTGCAACAACTTATAGGAGAAAGGGATTTTAACTTTGATTACATCGAATTAAAACTACAAAGACATAAGAAAATGCAGCGACCTTTATCAAGCTCACACCGACACAAAGAATCAGAGCAGTCAAAACATCTGCAAATGAAAGCCCTTACCAGCTGCTTTTCCATCACTTCTGTAGACTTCGATTCCTTGAAGTCCAGCTGCTTTAAGTTTTCTGACAACTGAAACAGGGTTCTTTAATCCCCATGGATGAGCCAAGATAGCTACTCCTCCTGTCCGGCATATCAATTGTATAGCCTCTTCAGCATGAATCTCAGCACCCCTGCAAGAGAATGGTATTCAATCGAACTTTTAGCAAGAATGAATTCCACATTATGAAGTTCAATTTTGACAGACAAGCGTCATACATAACATCAAAATCTAAGAGGAATTAAATGTTGCATACGTGGCATAAGCAGGTCCTCCATCATATAGATATTTACTGAATGCCTGCTTTATATTATCTACATATCTTGCCTCAACCATTGCACGAGCCACATGCAATCTCCCTGGAGCTACACCATCTCCTGCTATGCGTGCAACATGCTCTGATTTAAGAGGCATTTTCAAAGCCTTGAGCTTCTGTAACATAGTTTGAGCCCTTAGGTAGCGTCCTTCTCTTATACTGGCTAAGCGTTCTTCCAGCTCTGCAAAATTTGTAGGCCCACAACTACTATAGTAAGCTAGTATGTGTACTGGTTCTCCTTTTCCAGAATCAACCCTGTTAAGAAATGAAAATTTTGGATAAAACTTAGTAACATTTTGAACTCAAAGTTCCTCAGCCTCAGACTTCATACCTTGAACTTAATGTATCTCCGCGCCCCTAGATTAGGTTTTAACCACTTGCCAGTACCTATGGATTTAATTAAGAATTGTAATTTGCATAAACAAAACAATTTTTTTCTCTGCCATTTTGATCCTCGTAACCTGACTAGACAAACAATAAAAATTCACGAGACAGTCGATTGCCAGTAAAAGCACAGATGCAGATGCCTAGATGATTGGGCATGAAAAATGAGTAGCTTAGTCATTCAATAAAGACCCAACGTCTGTTTAAATTTTGTCCCTATACGAACAGTTCATTGCTCATTAGTCACAAGCATTTAAATTGTAGTTTTCTGCCCATATAAAACAAATATGATTTTCCTTTGAGCTGATGAGATGTAGTGCATTCTCTCTATGACTTAGGCAGTCGGTGTTAAAGGGACATGGTACAGGTGACCTGGAGCATGCTCCAAATTGTCGTCTCTTGCAAGAAGACGGACAATAAAGGCCTATTAGCTTTACTGCTGTGTATACTGACGAAAGAGCAGGCTCTGCCAGGCTACCCCTATGGGCATCAATAGAGATAGATTCTGGAAAGCACTTCTTCAATTTCAGCATAATAGGTCTTGAAGGAACCTAAAATTTTAGCAAAAGAAATACACACTGCTAGAAGAAAACAAGGGAAAAAAAGAGTCGTCTTACATTGGTGTAAACATTGCACTGATTTCAACGCCTGGAATTAATCGGATCCCATACTTATTGGCAACTTCCAAAGCAGCTGGTATGCCTGCCATAGTGTCATGGTCTGTCAGGGCAAGCACCTTCACCTGTTATGTGCATGCTGTATTACATTTATAAGTCATTCAAAAGCCTTCTCCCTACGGAAAACAAATTTTGCTAGCAAGTTCATTTAACATAGCTATGTTATTAACTTATTTCCACAACACTACCAATGCAATATCTACATGAAAGTCACCATAACCAATGCACCCTGTGAACAAAGCAATTTGAACTAATGGATCAATAGGTTTTGCAATTAATCACACCACATTTCTCTGTTTAGATGCCCTTTAACACATGTCTAGAACCATTAGCATCTTAGAAATTAACGAGGTGGGAAAAAAAAATGAAACATCGAGAAGACAAGGACTGGTACATAATCAACATTGCAAAGCTGGGGGACGAGCAGCCTTTAGGTTTTGCAATTAATCACACCACATTTCTTTGTTTAGATGCCCTTTAACGCCTGTCTAGAACCATTAGCATCTTAGAAATTAACGAGGTGGGAAAAGAGATGAACATCGAGAAGACAAGGACTGGTACATAATCAACATTGCAAAGCTGGGAGACGAACAGCCTTAAGCATACTGCTAACTAAGCATATATATGTGTACTTCAAAAGAAATAAGATAAAAAATAAAATAAAAAGTTAACATCTGCAGAGACCAATATATGGCAAAATATGTGCAAAAATTGATACAATGCTTTAACAAATACTATCAACAAAAGAATAGATAAGATTAGATAAGTTTATTAATGTCCAACAAATGACCAAAAAAATAATAACAATAGATAAGATTAGATAAGTTTATTAATGTCCAACAAATGTCCAAAAGTAGGTCAATGGGACTGTTTAGTACATAAGTGGCGATTCATAGTGGGAGTTCGAAGACCACTCCTATAAAAGCTAAAAGCAAAGCTAATCTATAAGATCTAAGCTCAACTATCTCAAGACCAAAAAGAAATGCAATGCTCTGGAATAGGGTACAAGGAAAAGAGCATCAAGGTTCCAAATGCCTGACGCTGGAAGGAGTAATAATGAACCAGGAAGTATAATGATAGATATCCCAGATCAAGATCTGAATTCTGCACCACACAGATAAACTAACCTCAACTAGACTAGTATTGGGGGCCAATAGACTGACTTGTTAAAGGACTATACATGATGTATTGAAACTAACTTTTCTTTACCCTAAAACCAAACAATCCTTGGCACCTACAAGCCTTAATTCAGACAACACTAACTTATTTGTAGCGTTCCACGGACCATGGTCCATGACTTTATGCTGCTATCGTTGTTCTGTGGCTTATTTCACCTACCGCCCAGATTATGATCTAGATCAAGTGGATGATTAGGCAGGAAGGAAGAATCATATAGATACTTCAAGATTGGCAAAAGATATCTCATTTTTATAGAAAAGATGTTACCCAGCTACTTTCAGTTTCAACAGAGAAGACACACTGCTTGACCTGAGGGAAGTTCCTCAGTTTAAATCTGATTTTGCACTTCAGTTTGCAGCTAGGATAAGAATCTTCAGAAAAGACATGAAATCTATTCAAGTTGGAGCCAAAACAGACAATGGACATGTTCTCGTTTCTTGCTTATATAGGGAGGGGAAATATGCATGCCTTTACTTTGGTGAGAAATGTACAAATGTATAATCTATTTTTCCTGTGCACTTAGGAAATATAAGATGCATTTGTTTACAAAAAAAAATATAATTATAATAATATACTCCGTACCCTCATTTGCCTTGGTTTGAACCAAACACTTATATTTTTCTGTGCATCATGCACATATATACATACCAATTCCATAGCATTTCAAAAGGGACTCTAATCATGAAATAGAAAAGTTTAGATATCATATAATCATCCTAATGGGAATCCTTATCCTGTCCATTGGGCTGTGGTCTAGTGGTTGAGATAGCATTGCCATGAATCTCGTGATTGATATCCTGAGCCAAATAAAGTAATCTCTCTTGATAAAGTCGGTCAAGTGAGTTGACCCAATTTGCATCTTCATTTCCAGGGGATTGGAAAGGAACTTTTGGAACACCAAGGGGCACCCAAACAAAGCAGTTGAATATAACAAAGCATTGAAACAAAGTCCCGATTGAGGGAGATCGAGGGTTTTTAGACACTCGGCCAATGGGAGAGGAACAAAGACACTTGATTGAGGGAAAACAAAGGTCTTTAAAGTTTAGACATTCGACCAATAGGAAAGGAACAAAGACACTCAACTGAGACCCAAGTTCAAACCACAGCAAGCATAAAACCTGATCGTGTGTATGGGTTGGCTGAGTTTGATGAAGCGGGCTTTACAACGATAATGCAGAGTTGACGCACATAGCTCCCCACAGATTTCAAAAGCATATATTATCCATTGAGACTATGGAAGTGCCGTATTCAAAATTTCAGAGTCGACGTATCGAACCTCAAGCTAGGTTCATCATCAGGAAAAAAGAAGTCGAAGAGGAAATTTGTTGATCAAGGTAATAAATATGAGAAGGATGAAAGGGAAGACAAGCGAAGAAACAAAGGAAAGGTCAGCTCAGAAAAACACAGGAGGAAAGAAGAAAACATAAAAATTAGTATAAAAACCGAACGTGCTTATGTTTTTTTTCTTTCCTACCTTGTTTTTCTGGGCCGATCTTTCCTTTGTTTCTTTGCTTGTCTTCCCTATCATCCTTCTCAAATTTCCTCTTCAACTTCTTTTCATCCTGATGATGAACCTAGCTTGAGGTTTGAAACTTCAACTCTGAAATTTTGAATGCGGCACCTACAAAGTCTCGATGGATAACACTATAAACAGCAGAAGCCTGAAGAAAGCATTTACTCTTAACCAACGAAAAAAACGATGGGGCTCCTTACTCTATCAGTTCTTCACATCAAGATGGATATTGGGTGGAAGTTTCTTTTTACTTATCATTATGCAGCCTTTGTAAGCTAACCTTCTCTTTTTGTTCAGAAGTTGCTTCAAGAAACACCCTGAGGTCAGGGGTTGCACTGTTGCATTCTGCTTAGGTGCCAGATCTCAAGGGAATCTATTCCGGCAGTTGCGCTTAGGGCTTGCACCCAGTCTCATATCTTTTTGGCATGCCATTCAGGAGGGTCAGAAGACAGCAAGAATGGAACCCTGGTGGACAACTTAATACTCCGTCAACATCACCAGTGAACCAAGTCCCATTGGCATGCCACCTGATCTTTTGAATACCTATACAAAACATTGTCTAGGTTTCCCTATTCATCATACTCATATATTAAGACCATGCTAGGGTATTATATTTCATTCAGCAAACCTCCTAGATGCAGACCATCGACTGAGATCACATAGGTTCTACATTTTGAATCCATTATGTAATGCCAAACGTGGGAATATGCAAAGCTCATAAAAAAGTGG
This sequence comes from Picea mariana, assembly GCA_032191745.1. Classification (NCBI taxonomy): domain Eukaryota; kingdom Viridiplantae; phylum Streptophyta; class Pinopsida; order Pinales; family Pinaceae; genus Picea; species Picea mariana. The sequence continues at coordinate 3,500 of JASDQU010095920.1, read as the reverse complement.
GCAAATTCGGTCCAGTTTGCAATATATATGTATATAGAAATGGAAATGGAAATGCCCAAATAAAAAAACATGCACAAAATCATTCCCAGCAGATTTTTATATTGTAATAACAATATTAAGCCAGCATGAATTGGGTACCTCAGAAACCCAAATAAAAACATTCCCAAATGGGACCCAAAGAATCTCAGTACATGCTTATATTACAATCTCACCATTTTCTGATCAGAACCAACTTGGGTACCATGAGCACTCACCCCATTCCTGTAGGCTCTGTCCACGACAGCCGAAGGAGAGAGGAACCCATCACTGCAAGTGCTGTGTGAATGCAACTCAAAGATAACAGGACGCTCTGGGCATCTCAAGCTTTTGGGCAAATCCTCATTGATGGCCACTTCCGAAGGTGATGCAGAGTCCGGGAAAAACCATTCCTGGATGTATTTGGTTGCCATGGATTGTTGCCCCCCTCTCTTCTTCTTCTTATTCTTCTTCCCACTATTCTTCTTCTTCTTCCCGTTACCCATTTATTATCGGTCACAGACAAACCTAGATATTGTTATCGTGTAGTTGAGGAGGATGAGCTTGAAACCGGGCTAGATATGAAAGCAGGGCGTGTATTATTGTTTGAAATGTTTGTGGGTACCACATTACCCAGCGTGTTATCTGTTGAAATTCCTTTTTAACGTGTTGCAGCACTAATTTTGTTCCAAGTGAAACTGCCCAGATGCAAATGGAAAGGTCAAGGACTTCAGGCCTAGATTGAGTTTATGGCATTGGAAACTGTGCTCGAGTACCAAATTAAAATAGAATAAGTATCCAGATTTATAGTTCCTCCTGAAGGCAGGTAAGTACTAATAAAGAAGTATCCAGATTTATATAGGTTGTACTGTGGAAGGCCTACATCCAGATTTATATAGGCTGTACTGTGGAAGTCCTACCTGCGTCAGAGGCAAAAATGGCTTTGAAGGCCTTATCGACTTCCTTGTATGTATTTGAATAGCCCCCACACGCGTCGACATTTCAGACATGATACACCGGCGGTGTTTCCTTTATGTAAATTATAATTATTTTTATTTTTTAAAGCTGGTAAATATATTTTACCGTTCAAGTATTGCACAATAGGCCATCTCTCGGCGCAAGTTTTTCTCTATCGCCTTTTCTTGTTAGGTTCGGCCTAGTAGATGTGCATTATGCGGTAACAATGAGGAAACAGTGTATAACTATCACCTTTTTATTTGGAAAGGAAGATAGATTGTTGAGTGCTTTCAAAACTGGTTTAGGAAGGGGAAAAACTGTAAAGAAATCCCTTGTTATATTTGTTAGGAGATTTGGAAGCAGAGGAATCTGGTTATTTTTTAAGATTATCCTCTTTCGACGCTCAGGATATGTAACAGAATACTTCAAGAGTTGGGTGGATTAAAAATTGCTCAACCTATGCAACATAGAAGGATTGATAGGTCTCTTATTATTGATTGGGATCTAGCAGTGGGATTCTTTGAAGGTGTTTCTCAAGATAGGGGTAATAAATGTGGGGCTGGAGCTCTTTTAAAATGCCCAGTTTTGGGACTTTCAGACTCAAGATGAATTGTGGTAGAGAAACTAACACCAGGGGTGAACTACTAGCTTTATGGTGTATCTTATATTTTGCATATTATAAAAAGGTAACAAGGTTGCAATTGGTAAGGGACTCAAAGATTATTATTGACTAGTTTACTAATAAAAACAATCTACATGTGGTTTCCTTGCAGCCTTGGATGACAAAAATCTGAGTATTGAAAGGGAAGTTTCTACAACTCAAAGCTCAACACATTTACAGAATATAACAAAGAAGTTGATCAGCTCTCAAAAAAAAGCATTGCAACTAGACGATGATGGAATATATTATGCAGAGGGTACAGAAATACAAACATAGACTTTGAAAGATTAGTCATCAGTTAATATAACAGTGTTATAAAGATGAAAAATTGATAACAAAGAATATAACAAAGAAGTTGATCAGCTCTCAAAATAAAGCATTGCAACTAGACGATGATGGAATATATTATGCAGAGGGTACAGAAATACAAACATAGACTTTGAAAGATTAGTCATCAGTTAATATAACAGTGTTATAAAGATGAAAAATTGGTATTTCATGTATTTTTGAGTTTTGGAAAGGAAAATAATTGAGAATTATTTCTGAATTTGTATCTTAAAAGTACTACAGTTTTTGAAAAAATGTAAAAATAACAGATTTTTGTGAGGTTGGAAAAAAGGGATCATAAGAAATGTTCTAGAAGACACTGTTATGTAAAAGCATTTTTATATTTATTAATATAATCATTTTTTTTCTTGTGAAAAAAAAAAGGTTGCAATTGGCAATTGTATTGGAAAGCTTTACATTATGATGGGGACAAATAAAAAGGACCAATGTCACGTTCTGTTTGAGAACAATTTTATAATTAAAAAAATTGTAATCTAAGATATGTATAACCCTTTTTTTTAATTATTATAAAAATTTGTAATCTAAGGTATATATAACTTTTCTTTCTGTTTTAAAAAAAATAGCATAAAGTGATGATGTTTCAATTTAATATGATCTTATATAAACATAAAAAATTTATCATTTATTATGTTCATTCTTATCTCAAAAAAATTTATAAATTATAAAATTACAAACTATAATTATATATATATATATAAAGGGATTTTGGTCTCAGTGGATGTTAATCATCATCATTATCACAATTATTGTGAGTTGGTTTCTCAAAGTTGTTTTTTAACTTTTGGAATTCAAAGATATTTAAAGACATAGAAGATATTCTTGGTATGTTTTAGTGAGTAGTGACATGAACTCCTTAGATGGAAGGGGTATCTCACCTCTTGATTCGCATGAACATCAGAGGGGTCAATCAAACAAAATTACCCTATAGAGTGAAAAAATGATTAAGGTTCAAGATATTGATTATGAAAGGTTTCCATTCTAGTGTAGATATTGCCACAACACATGGCACATTCTACGTGATTATTCTAGAAGAGAAGTCTCCTATAAGCATCAAAAGGGAGTGGCCATTCCATGAAAGGATTTGAAGTTGGTTGTGGACTACAAAGCAACAATTGACCATTGTCAATCTCTCCTTATGGCCTTTGGGTTTTTAAGAATTTGCCTTTTGACTCGGGTGTGAAGGAAACATCTTTTATCTTAGGAGAGATTCAAAAAACCTAGGAGAATTAACTTCCTCGTAGAAAGTCAAATGTTTAAGTGGATATTTTGACTCCTAGAAAAGACTCTCCAATGATGGAGTTTTTGGAGAGTTACGTTAGGCAATCTCATATATCCTTTCTTTTCCAAGATTGTTATGTGAAGATGGAGAGAAGCCTATGGTGATGAAGATGCAGAAGGGAGGAGGTTTGGATTCTCGAATGAGGTTATTGCCATTGAGAAAAGCAATCTGGTTATTTCAACAAATTTGAGTTTTAGGTCAAAGCAGATTCCCAATTTAGAGGGTGATTCAAACAAGGAA
>JASDQU010095919.1:2984-21713 GCA_032191745.1 Picea mariana | reverse complement strand
TTCTTTTCGTCTATTTTCCATTTTTCATCTTTCCATGGTGATATGGACTCTGTAAAGAATCACCTTTTTGTATTTGACCTTTTCCAAAAATGAGAGAAATTATGTGGAAGTGTTCTGGAACTATTTTAGGCTCACATACATCTAATTTTGGGTTGTGTTGAGCGCTCAACACACCCTAAACAGCCTTATGAAATTCTATTTCTTTTTGGGTACTACTTGTTTTCTTTTACTGTCTAAATTGAGTTCACTTTGGGGGATGGTTTATTTTGTTTTGTTTTCATGACTCTTATCAATCAAATTAGGTGTGTTTGAACTTGTTAAATGAAACCTTGTGTCTAAAATAACTTGACATCCTAACTAAGAATCTGTAGCTAACATTATGACTAATGTGCTTTTGTTCGGCATCGAAAAAATTCAAGAAGGTAAAGTGGCCACATAGTTACACTAATTGTCAATCGCCAATGCACCATCGACATCGGTAGAAGGCGGAGTTGATTTGCGTTAGTTATTCGTCACAAATTTTAAAGAGATAGTCGATCCCCATCGGCGTCGTAAAAGTACATGAGGGATAGATATTGACAAAAACCATAAAGAAACCACCAATAGTCGATGATCGTTGAGCTTGTTCGGGTTCAGGGAAAATCTAAAAAGATTAAAACAATTGATTTTTTCTGTGTTAAACATATCGCCGATCTCTGATCCCTGACACACTTTCGGCATCGGGAAATTTTTGAGAGATTCGATCCCAGAGAACTTGAGCAGGTTTATCACCGATCACCGACCCTTTATACTTTTCGGCATCGATGATATAGGATCGGGTTTTAGAACGTTTAGCTTAAGAAAATTCCTAATTCCAAATAACACAGGTAAATGAAGACGTCGATCTCGAGTGCCACGTGTATTTATCGCATAAGGGTGTCGTACGACCTCGTTTTGTCTTGAGTCATCTTAAGGTTTCCTATGTCCTATTCACACCTCCAAGTCATCCTTTCCACATCAGCTCCGTACGAAAATATTGTTCCGTGTCAGAGCTTTTGTAAAGAGATATCGACAAAAAGTGTTCAAAGCAGAACCCCGACCCCCGACTCACCAGCTAGACTAGTGAAACGATGGGATGTTTTCGCCACAAGATACGATCAGATTATGACATTTAATAGACCAGTTAATGCTTCATCTCGCATTTGTTTCTACCTCATGCACCAATTGAAAATCAACAATTTGAAATCACCGATAGGCCACATTACAACCCACGATGTCAACCTACAATTGAATTTAATTCTAAACGTATTTGAAGATATAGCAACAGATTTTATAGAACTACACTCATAACCCGAATTGAACAGATGATGCGAAAAGGTAAGTTTGTCCCTGTTTAAATCACTGGAACAACTTTGAACATTTTCATTATGCGCACAAGTTCAAATTCTAGAGCATCTGAAGAAGCAAAGCAAGCATCTCGAGACTGTGTCGATTCTTAGATTATCAAAATCAAGTTAAACAAACAACTAAGGTATGTGGTAAAGTTTTTCAATTCAACGGTTGTGATTTGTTATATGCATCTGATTTCTCGCATAGTATCTAACTATGTTCTAGCTGCATGGAAAATGCCTCTAAGAAATCCTATGACAAGACACTCGCGGAGAGCACCTAAGCTGAAGGAAGCAAAAATAAGTGAAGGTTCTTCTCCTTGAATCGCGAGGCAGTTGTAGTACGCTCGTAGGGTGGAGCATGTCCTTAAAACCTCAACTAAGAAAGAATTTGTTCAACCTCCGGTATTCAAAGATACTAAAGAAAACACTAGGTCCAAGGTAATGCTCCCATAGTGGGGGGACCTGTTCAACAAAATCAACTGGGAGGAGTACCCAAAGTGTATCCACACAATGGCCCAAATGTAAGGTTGCTCGATGACTAGGTGATCCAAAATATATGACGGTCATACTTGCACATGGTAGCTTGCAGAACCATGGTTTTCCCATGCATCGAGGTTTTGAAGTGGCTAATCGACCATACAGACGCGCATAAATTCTTAATCAACGATGAGAATGGCAGGTGTGTCAGATATTTCCTCCCGATAGAAGTCCAGAAGTAATATAAATTCAGATACCTAGAGAAGCCACTAAACACAGAATTCGTGGTAAAGTTCTACGAATTCCATGACACCAACCACTTGATGGCCTCATGGTGGAAGGAAGAAAAGAAGTTTACAAACCGGTGCAATGGCTGGTATGAGACAATCAACTTGAGGGAGCCATACATCTACTTGATGGCTCTCATTTGTCGACTGTATGGAGAGAAGGAATGCTCCAAGTTTTCAAAAGAATGGATGCACTTGGCATACAAAATGGTGATCTCCGAGAACAACTTCAACTGGGGAACAATAAATTCCAAGCAATTGAGCATCTGTGTACAACAGGTTTAGACACTGAAAGAATGGGAAGCACCCACTTTCCACATGGCCTCGTACCTGCTCGATGTGATCTGTGCAAGAAATGTCTTCGCCGACATGAATTTAAGATGGCATTTTGCGGAGCTCCTGGTTCATGTTTACTTCAACATACTATGGTATAATAGGTACAAAAAATCATACACACTCATTTGCGATGAATTCATCGTCTGCATTTATTTTATTATATTTAAAAAGGAATTCCCAAGACTATCCACAACAACAAAGAAAATGGTAGCGAAGGTGGGCCACTGGTATTTATATGAACACACAACCTATATCAGGGTGTTCGGGGCCATCGGATCACAACATCTATTCCCTACTCACATCCCAGATCGACTCATTGTGGGATAAATCTGTGATCAAACTATCCTGCAGGGATATAATTCCACGCTAGTCAAGGACAAGAAGTGGGATTTCATACCCTATGGTTTCCATGTGGGGTTTTATTTGGTAAAGGACACTTCTCAATCTAAACAATAAGGGATGAGCCAACTTGAATGACCCTAAAGGCCTGGTTCTCCAACATGCTTCACATGTATCCTCCTATTGGCCATACGCGCATGAAAAATTTGAAGATGCAATTTTCACAGAATGCACTCAGGACTGGGAGGAGGTAGTATAGAGAATTTACAACCCGAACATGACAAGGTTCAAGGATATGATCATGGATGAACAAGTGGATACAATAGAGCAGTCATTCCAAGAGGCCCTCGGAGTTAGGGAATAAATTAGAGCAACAGAGACTACAGAGGGACAAAGAAGAGGGCTTCTCTTTCTAGAAGGGGAACAGAGGATCATTGATAAGCTACAAAATGACCATCACCTCATAGATATGTCAAGGATTCCCATTGATGACCCAATTGAAATAAGAGGAGATCCAAGTGGCTTAGAGCCAATACAACTTGAAGAAATCACCGGTCCAGAAAACCATGAAGTTCCTCCACACAGATTAGATCACCAAGGGGAATTTCAACCTAGACTGAGATAACAAGGACACCGGGTAGGACAAGTGTACCAAACCCCTTGTTTGACTTAATAACCATATATGACGATGAGGAGAGTTTGGAGGTGTCCCTAGTGACTCCAGTGCATATTACAAAAGAAAAGGAACTTGAGAAAGCATCTACCCTAGGACCCGATGCTTCAATTCAAACCCTTTCACAAAGAGACCATGAGGTCTAAAGTGTCTTAGACACTGAGCTACTTGACTTGCCGAGAAACCTAGTAGAAAGTTTGAGGAATGAGCTAGGATCAAGTGGCCAGAAAGAGGAAATTCCATAACAAGAAATCGACACATCGACAACTGATTACCAAATAAGTATTGAACCTATCCCTGGTTCTTCGATTTTGGCCAATATCTTACCAGACGATGAGAAACAAATGAAGGTCGAGCCATCGGGACATATGGAATAAGTTCAAGAACCCATCCTAGAACAGATACACACAACCGAGAGCCTGGGAAATACTCTAACCTGGGGAGAACAACAAATCCCTGAGCCTGTTGATGAGGTCGCCGACATACAAGCAATCACCTATGACAGGAAGAGAAAATCCATCATGAAGAGGACCACTAAGAATATGAGGCTCACGTTATACAACTCAGTTATCATCACTATGGAGGAGAAGTTGCTTAGCACAAAGCATGCCAAGACATCTGAGACTATCAGTGTGGGGATGGCTATCACAGATGCCACATTGAATAGAGAAAGAAGAGATGAAAATAAGCTGGTAGTTGCACTTAAAGAGTTGGAGAATATGCGCCATTTGGAAAAATACTATCAAGACTCCACACATGCCTTGGTGTTTTTGAGAAGTGAATTCCAAGATGCCTATGCCAAATTCACAAATGAACGACACCTTTTCACTGTAGGTATAACCGTTTTCCAAGAAGACACCCTTATGGAACTAGCGACCTGCAAGGACGTGGAAAGGTGGTATAAGAAAGCTCAACAAGCAGTAGAAAGTATCAATTACATCAACACGATTCAAAAGGGCCAAGACACCGAAGAGCATGAAATTCAAATGCTAAGGGACAACAACATAGATCAGATCATAAAAGAGGCCGAATATTGGGTAAAAATGGCCCAGGAACCTCAACAAGAGATTCAGGAGAAGTGGGTTGAGTGCGAAAAGATATGGGAAAAGATTAATTGGGAGATGAAAGACATTGACCTCCCATAATTCAACTTACTCAAGGACTTTGTCGACCTACATGACATAGTCAAGCAACATGTATAACAAGACTTGACATGGATAATAGATATAGCAAAGGTGGTGGTTAGGTCAAGTACAACAGTTTATGGAGCATCCGATTAAGGCTCGAACAGTTTTGCAGTGGTTGAGTGTAAAAATAATCAAGTATAGAGCACATGTAGTAGAAGTGAAATAAATTCTTTCAGCCCTGATGGTCCAACATAGGCTCCCGTATGCCAACACATGTGAGGAACTCTTCATCAAGTGGTCAGAATATGAGAAGAGTCATCCACTTCAATAAAACTATTTGATGATTCTTAGAGAACAGAGAGATGAAAGCGCCATGTGGTGATATTTTGTTTTACTTAGCTTGCCCTTGTAATAGCTATTTTTAGTTAATGATTCATTATAAATAAGAGGATTGACCTTTTAGGAAAGGTCAATGGTTTTGGGAAATACCCTCATTTTTGGAATTGTAAAGAACTATTTCTGAACTACCTTAATTGAGAAGTCTTGTTTAGGACCGGAGACAAATTTCTGTTTTTCATCAAAGGCATTGTGTGATTGGATTGAGGAGGAATTACTTCCAACTTTATTTCATTAATGGATGTTGTAATGAGTAAGAGATTCTGAATCTATTGATAAGTTAGTTGCTTCAATATTTTTTGTAGTTCTTGTCTCTAATGATGAAACAAAATCGTTGTGTTAATGTGTGATTAATGCTAGAGCTAGGGAAACTATTGTTCTTTCCATCATCTTATTGCATGATAATTGTATCTAAGTCAATAATTGAAATACCAACAAGTTAATGTATTAGTACTAATCTTGTCACATGTGTGAATATCTTTGTCTGCATGCTTGAGCACAAGGGTTATCCCAATCTCATCCTTCTTCAGTAGTTAAGAACCCCCTTTACTAGTTGGTTTATACTAGCACACATCCTTTTATCAGACCCATCTAATAAAAGAAAAGGCAAAAATAGAATGTTTAAACTGAAGGAGGAACTTTCATAAGAAGATATCCTATCAATCACTATGTAAAGCCCATCGATAAATTGGCCAGATCAAAATATCTGGAGAACCATTCCACCATCAAGCATTGTAGAGTTTAATTGGGCTTCCATGGCGAGTTTGGTTCCTGTTGTTGAGTTAAATAGATTTAGGACCCCTCAACAAAATTGGTGCTAGAAGGAGGGCTTGTGAATGAATGACTAACAATATTTCTAATATAATATTCAACATAGCCTATAGATTCAAAACAACCCACATGCATGGATAGTCATTCTCAAGACATGCCACACACATTGAGTACTCCTGAAATGAGTAACTCACCCCAGAAAGAGCAGGAACATATATTCCCTAAAATACCTTATGCTCTTCCCCACGAGGAGTTGAACCAGTTCAGAAGAATCACAAGAGCTTACACCCGAAAAATTGGATCATTACCCTTAGCTTCGTTACTTCCTTGTAGAAAACAAGTAAGAATACTAGTGGTCGACACCCCTAACTAGGTTTTTGTTCACACAGTATAAGACCTAATAGATTTCAGACTCACAGAGATCGAACATCCCCTTAATCTGATCCCCGAAACACCAACTGGTAACTACTCCGATCCCAACGATTTTGAATCTGACAAGGAAGGGATTAACTCGGATCGCTCAGCTTTGGAGTCAGATGACATGGAGGATAACAATGATCATAATGAAGAAAGGGGAAACCCACTTAAAAATAATCAACCATGGTTGGCCAGAGATGCTCTGGAAATCCCCGGACGAGTACATAACCTCCCTCGACATCCAAAAAAGTTACTTCCCAAGTTTGACCCCAAAACCTATGGATCGCCTGAATACCATATTAAAAAGTTCATACTAGCTATTAGACTGATGAATGTCCAACATGAGGATGTAGTATGCAGGATTTTTCCCTATAATTTTGAGAATTTAACCTCAACGTGGTATTTTAACTTGCCTGTAGGGTCCATAACTAGTTGGACAAAGTTTCAAAAATATTTTTTACAAAAATTTGTAGAAGAAACCACTACAAGATATTTAATGGTTGAACTATTCGTTGCCACCATGAGTTCAAAATAAAATGTTAAAGACTTCAATCAACAATTTACCACTATCCTTAACAAATTTCAACCCAAAACTAAACCCACTTAGGAGTTGAAAATTGAGGTATATGCTAATTCTCTCCCTACTTCTATTTCCATGTTTGTAAAAAGGGCTGCCAAGGATACCCTAGCTGAAAAATTTGAGGAAGCCAAAACAATTAAATTCCAAATGAAGGGATGTAAAGAGGGCCAGGTCTCACTAGTTAAGAAGGAATCTCAACCTCCACCCAGGAGAGGACTCTTATTGACTAGACCCCCAGGAAAACAAACAAAACAAGGTCTTGAAAAGGGAAGTGGAGACATAGAAGACCTAAAATGGATGATAAATAAATTGTCAAATGAAATCGTAGACATGAAAAGAAATGAAGGGGAAGGAAACCAAGGCCAAAGGCCTTATAAACCCTTTTTTAATAGAAACCCATCATTCAAAACAATTGAACCTCCCCCAGCCAACTTAAACATCAACTTGGGAAATGTAGCATCTGACTCTTTCTGTATGTATCATCAAGAGAAACATTTTGAAAGAGACTGTCCACAATGGGTGCATGCCATGAATTTGATGGCCAATTGGTTCCTAGACAAAGTTTCCCTTACCAAACAATCAAGCAACTCAATGGTAATTATTACAGATCAGGAGGAAGTTGACCCGTCGGAAGAAACAACCATGTTGTTGTGGGATCCTAACTTGCCAATGCCTTTCGATGATATATTTGAGGTTCAAGAACCACTCGCTGAGGTTTTGGTTGTGCAAACGCGAAGTAGGGGTCAGTCGGTCTCAAATGACCTTATCATTGTCCAAACCTCGAGAGGAAAACAAACAACCAATCAAACGAAAGCACCTTTTGTCTCCCAAAGAAATCCTATAAACATCCATACACGAGAATCACCCAAGCTAGACTACAACATAGTAGAAGACTTAAAAATATTCAAGGAAAATGTGTTGGTCATGGACATGTGTAGAATTCCCCAACAAAAGGATTTTATATTACAAGCCTTAAAGTTAGTAGAAACCCCTCTAACAAGCAATGACCAAGGGGAAACCCCAACTCCCACAGACCTAAAGAATAAATCGAATGTGGATGCTTGCACTGTAGATAAAAAAGGAAATCCTTTTGTCCCACATTTCCTTTTAATGTTTGAAGTCTTCAACCAAAATCTCCATAATTGTTTAGTTGACTCATGGGAATATTCTAATGTCATGCCATTATCTATCTGCAAGAAATTAAACACAGTCTCGCTCAAAAGTGATAAACACGTTATACAACTGGACAAGACTCAAGTAAAAGTTATCCTAGAACTCAAGGATGTCATGATCAGAATGGCTACACACCCGAAAGTTTTCAAGTGATTGACATCACTGTAGTGGATATACCAGAATCTTATGGGCTTCTACTTAGTCAAGTTTGGTCCGAGAATTTGAATAGAAACTTTAGCACAGAATGGGATCACCTTTGGTTGCTATTAAAGGGAAACACAAACATGATTAGGATAAATAGGGAAATGTATCTCAAACATACTGTCACTGATTTAGAATCCTTAAACAAACCCTCGTCGATATATTTCCCCGTGCTAGGGAGCTACTCCTGCGATTCTGATTTCGGAAATTTCTCCCCTCTCTCATCTGATGTACCTCTTACCCAAAACTCTCAAATGACTTTTCAAGTAAATATACTGGTAGTGGCGGAAGAAACCCTCTTCTATAAAGAACCTCTATTGGAAACCACAGACAAAATAGGTGGAGAGGAGGAATTTAGTAGGCATGGAGAAGCTGGTGATTTTCTCTCACAAGTTTGGACCATGTACTTTGATGGGTCTAAATCGCAAGAACGGTCGGGAGCAGGATGTATCCTCATTGACCCAAAGGGAAAGCAAAATTTCTTATCCTGCAGACTAGAATTTGAATGCACTAATAATACTTTTGATTATGAAGCTTTAGTGAAAGGACTAAAGAAATCCATGGACTTAAATGTTAAAGAACAAAAAGTTTTTGAGGACTCTGAAATTATTGTTAGGCAAGTAAATAATACTATACATTGCAACTCTCCTCACCTAAGGAATTATCAGTAGGAAGTGCATAGGATAATAGAACATTTTTAGGATTTCAATATTACAACAATTCCCAGGACAAAGAATACTCTTGATGATTCCCTAGCCACTGTTGCTTCGAGGCTATCCCCTTTAGAAGAATATGAAGCCTCCAGGTTCACTATGGAACTACTCTACAAACTATTAGTGCTTAACAATATTTCTAATTGGAAGGTATTTGAAGGATATGAAAAAATTATAGACTTCCTAACCAATCAGGAATTTTTTAAAGACCTGGCTAATGATGATGAATTGTTCCAAGAGAGACTAGCAGAAACCAATCCCCATGAAAAAAGAGGTGAAACAGATCACTCCAGTAATAGACCAAAGTTTCACACAATACCGAAAGGGTTAGCCAATTTGGAGAACCTCTTTGAATTAAGGGAAATATTTAATGGGTCAACAAACACAAAGACATGGAGCTCATGTCCCATGTATGAGACTATAAATCTAGGAACCCCGGAAAACCGTAAGAATATAAATCTAGGCAAAATAATGTCTAAAGTAGAAAGGAAATCCTATCTCAAACTTTTTAGAGAGTATCAAGATGTTTTTGTGTGGTCCTACCGAGGTCTGAAAAATTATGACACTCATATTATTCAACACACAATCCCATTAAAACATAGAGTAAAACCCTTCCAACAGAATCTCCAGAAGTACCACCCATCTCTGGAACCGCTCATGTGTCAAGATTTAAATAAATTACTAGATGTTAAAATTATCTTTTAGGTTAGACACTCTACCTGGGTAGAAAATTTGGTTCCTGTCAGGAAAAATTCTGGGGAAATCCGCTTGTGTGTGGATTTCAAAAACCTCAACAGAGCATCAAAAAAGGATAACTACCCAGTCCCACTGTTGGAACAACTCTTGCAGACCATGTTTGGTTCTGAAATTTTCTCCCTGTTAGATGGTTTTTCAGGTTACAACCAGGTTCTAGTTTTAGAGGAACACCGATTGAAAACTACCTTCCGAACCAAGTGGGGAATCTTTTCTTATAAATTCATTCACTTTGGGTTAATTAATGCAGGGGAAAAAATCCATGTTGGATTACTGAGAGGGGGGGGTGAATCAGTAATAGCATAATTATAATCCTTTTTCTCCAAATAATCCAAGTGTTATATCAATGTAGAATTTTAATCCAATAATGAGCAATAAGAAATGAACAATCACACACATACACAGTACACCAGTGTTTTACGTGGAAACCCAAATCAGGAGAAAACCATAGAATGGTTTTTCTTATATGTCTTGACAAATTACATTCATTGGAAGCATCAAATTCCTTTGTTTTCCATCTGCAACCGGAAGGAGGCTCCAACCCCCTAGTTTCTCAGGATACACCCTGAGGGAAGCTCCAACTCCCCAATTCTTTGGCTACAACCAAAAGGAGGCTACAACCCCCTAAGTTCTCTGGCTACAATTGGAAGGTGGCTACAACCACTTGTCCTTGCCCCACCCAACCACCTTGAAGTAGAAGTAGAATGATGGAACCAATGCCACATTATCACTATGATATATACCACTATAAACCTGTACCAATAAACCTAAGCCATTCATCAACCATGCATCAAACTGTACCTCAACCTGTAATCAACCTGTACCATAAACAAGTGCATCAACCATGTACCAACCTGTACCAAACAATCTGTAATCAACCTGTACCATAAACAAGTGAAACCAACCATGTTCCAAGTATGTACCAATCATGTATCAACTACTCATCAACTATGACTCATCAATATGTACCAACATCATCAACTGTACACCTCATGTATGTGCTAACTCATCAACTACTTGTCTCAAGCATGTACCCAACTTGTACCTCAACCAAAATCCCTCATCAATTTCATCATTCAAATATGATTTATAAATATGTAATATACCTGGTGTATATGATCACATACCTGTAAACCTTCCTTAACTTTAAACAACAAGAGACTAGCATTTACATCAAACTTTTCTTTAGTCTCACATGACTAGTTTTGGATTAGTCAACAACCCTGACTTGAAATAATCATAACTTTGTACCTGTAATGAATAAATATATGAAACTGATATATAATGTTGTTTAGTGTGTTTTATGCAATTCCTCCAGGTATCACTACTTGGAAGCTCTCAGAAAATTAGTTATAGAAAAAATGGCATACCTTGTTGAATTCTGGCTTATTCTAGAGAGCAACCTTGTAGAGCATGCCCCACATGGAATATTTGTTGAATCAATCTGAAACTATTAAGAAGAATACTACAGACTGTACTCTAACCAACACATTTTTTCTTACTGAATTTGGATATGTTATGAAGAAGTTATGATGTGTTTACTCGAAACACCTGTTTTTGACTAGTTTCAGAACTAGCCACAAACCTTATTTTCCACATAGTGTAACTCCAAAAATGAAACAACCCACAAGATGATTTTTTTACCACAGATACTTGGATATGTTTCCTCAATGGAATAGAAATTTCACAATCTAAATCATTCTATAAAAAAATTTATTGTGAAAATGGTGAGATGACCTGTAAATAACATACCTTACAAAGCATCATCAAAAGAATTTATCCTTCCTTGAATTTCAGCATTCTTTTCTTCACCTTCCCTCAGAAATTTGGCTTAGATATCCTTTGGTTACCTTAGAAACCTATAGGTATTCAATATTCTCAAGTGTGATTTAAATGAGGGAGCCTTGCCTCTTATTTATACTCTCCAAGTAGCTTCCTTAAAAACATCTTATAGGTCACGTTGCCCACTTTCCTTATTTTAGGGTTAACCCACTTCTAATTTCTCCATTAAATTTATTATTTAAACAATTGATTTTGTATTCACTTTGAATTATGGTGCACTCATCACTTCACTTTATTATTTACCTTTAAAATCTCTTAAACCACTTTCACTACTTTAACCTTTTGGGGCTTCTAGATGACATATGAAGGTCCTCCAACTTCGTAAGGCCATAACTCTCAAACCGTGAGGAGTTATGTGATGTTCCACATAACACCAGAATTGGAATGACATGTACTATCCATATAGAATAGTATTACTTGAAAATACATCAAAACTCATACCATTATCCATCAAACAAACTTGGGTCCATTACCCAAACTTGGGTTCTCCAACTTCTCATGGTTATAACTCTCTAACCATGAGGAGTTATGTCATGTTCCACATACCACCAGAAATATAGAACAACAAAAAATGGACCCCCTTTATAGAATTATATTGTTGGGAGAACAACAAACAATGGACCCTCTCAAACGTCGTTTCACATGACGCCACTTTTCCGAGGACATAGATTTTGTCTTTATTGCGATGTTTCATGCAGACACGTGTCATATCGGATTTTATTGTCCAAATCCCATATATCCATCGTAAGATCGACATCGTGGATGTGGCAAGACCGAAATTCTGGACATGGCAAGAGAGACGTCTTGGACGTGGCAAGACCGTCGTCTTGGACGTGGCAAGAGAGATGTCTTGGGTGTGGCAAGAATGACATCTTGGGCATGGCAAGAGTGACATCCTAGACATGGCAAGAGCGATGTATTGAAGGTGGCAAGAGAGACGTCTTGGAAGTGGCAAGAGAGACGTTAAGAGGTATCATCTCCGACGTGGTTTCTATGGGAGCAACACTCTTGGAGGTGGCAAGAGCGACGTCTTGGAGGTGGAAAGAGCGACGTTAAGAGGTATCATCTTCGACATGGTTTCTATGGGAGTGACACTCCAAGACGTCACAATAGCGACTATGTTGTAGGTATTTAAAAAAAAAAATACAATATCAATACTGAGAGGAACAGGTACATTAACCTTTTCTGAGATACTAGCCATATCAATATTTAAATCTATATCATTGGTCTTAGGCAAGGTTGGTTGAGGAGGAGGACTAACTTCCAATGGTAAAGGGGGTCTTGTCAAGATTAGCCACAACAAATTTATGCTCAGCAAGAACAAAACAAACCAAAAGATAGTCCACCTTTTCCAAAAAGATTGGAACAGAGTGAGACAACCCCTCAGCCAGATTTTGACTTCTTAGGAAAAATTCAGAACTTATGTGTCAAAATTCCTCTGATCCAAGCAATCAATTATGTTCCTATCGACAACAAGGATGTTAGATATCTATGACTAAAGAAACAAGGAGTAAGAGGAAAGATCCACAGACCATCCATGTCATAGATCGACTTGCTGATCTTATGTTGGGGAAATTTCTTACTCCCAAATATTCTGATCCAGGCATCCCTGTAGTAGACATCAACATAAGCAATCAGCTGATAGCATGATATAAAACACTTTGATTAACCTAGGAGAAACCATCAATGTCATTACTAAAGAAACCATGGAAAAACTAAAGCTCCAAAAGCTACGAAGGCAAACCCCTATTGTTCTCCAGATGGATGACTGATATATTGTTAATCCAGAAGGGATGTTGGAGGACACTATGGTCTCAATAGACTCATGGGAGCACCCTCCATACTTCATGGTGCTACAGAAAAAATCTAGACTCAGTGAATGTCCTTTGATCCTTGGTAGAGATTTGTTGGCAATAGTTGATGCTTACAATAGTTGTAGATAAGGAGATATGACTATCACTCATGGTAAACCTCTCAAAAAATTCATTTTGTATCCTCCAGCTAAACCATTCCTAGAGACTGAGGAAAATAGAGTTTTAACAACCTCATTTGTGCTTTGTATTTGATAGAAGAAACTTGTCTCCCCATTGGCCCAAATTATCATTTCATAAGCATAGGGTTCATCTTCTACATCATTGTTAGAACATGTTCCTATTGATTTTGGAATTATTTGGTATCTTTAAAATCATTGAGAAATAATTGGAGACATCATGAACACTTCAGGTTTAATTTCGAAGCTTGAATTTGTAGTCTTGTATGCATATTGGGGTAAGTTAACACATATCTCGTTGTTTCAATTGAATTAAGGAAATGAATGGAAAGTGATTTCAATTGGAACGAATAGAGTTCTACTCCATTGGCATCAATATTTCTTTGTTATTTACAATGTCGACATTTGGCTTTTAATAAAGGATATGTCTTCAATTGGAGTTTGTCAGTTTTAAACCCTTTTCATTGTAAAAGTATCCATTGAATCACTTACATACCCTTCCACATTATTGTCTATGTGTTAGTTGTGCATAATCAGTGTTCTTACAACACAAAATCCTTTCAAGCTGCTATACAAGAATTTCATGCTTCTCAGCCTATGTGAAGCTTCATCACCAGATTTATGTCTGATCTTGGTCCTTGATTAAAATATTTCAATCTAGGTTGGGGGAAATTCAATTTGTTTTATTCAATAGCGATTATTGACTTTCTCAAAATCTTGCAAAACATTAGCACTCCAAAAGGTAAGTTGTTACACAATTCTTTTGTTTTTTTGGTGGATCAATCTAGGGAGTGAGCCACCTCATGAATATTTCAAAAGAATTCACCCCTATCACCTATTTTTTATCTTCATACAAAGTCCCAGAGCTTTCCAATATTTGCAATCATATTGAAGTATTTTTGGCCTAAAATTGCTCAAGACTTGTAGGTTTTTAATAATTTAAATTATCAATGACGTTTGATCTGTATTTCTCTCAGTGGTAGTATTGAAATCTACATTTTTTCAGTTTTTTTGCTACTAAGGTTTTAACTAGAACTTTATATATGGAGGGCATTAATCTTATTCATTTTCCACCCCAAGGTTGCCTCTACAATGTACTTTTTGGCAGGTATTTTTCCAACACTATAGAGATGCTACTTAAAGTTCAGAGTGTAGTGAAAGGGGTAAACGGGTTGTTAAGAGAAGTTGTAGTCGCCCTAACCAAGTTCAAATCTAGTTTGGATCATGTTGTTTCCTTCGTAAGAATCCATTTCATGTGGATGGGACCAAATGCATTGGCTAAGTGGCTTTTATGAATTAGATTCCCCTTGAACATGGTTGCTTAGCCAAAATTTGACTCCACAAGTCCATCGATGAAATTATTGTGGTTGACCAAACACACTTCAAACAAAAGAAGGGTTCATTGAGCAAAACATGTGGACTAGAAGTAATAGATAGTGGTAACACTACAAATGTTGAACAATCTTGAGTCGCAATTACTACTTTGAATGTCTCTTTTGAAGAGCATAGTTTTAGACTAAACATTGATAACATGCACTACTAGTGTTGATCAAACTTAACTTGTAGTCACCCCTTAGGTTCTATTTTGAAGGGAATATATTTCAACAAAGTGTTATATGGCGAGGAATATAGCCATCCAAAATGTCAAAAAATTCACTAACATGAAGAGGTCAAGGAAAATTCCAACATCAATCCAAACCAACATAGAGCCACACCTTCCACAACGACAAATGCATCAACCAACCATAGACAATCTAACAATGATGCAATAATTCTCCCACCATTCCACGTATAGACAAGAACATGTAGAACTTTTCTATAGGGATACACACCCAATCCTCAAATTCCCATTGCCCATCACAAAGCATGCCCATTCAAATCTCCAACAAACCTTTTGTTAGATTTTTTTAGCTCGGGAGGTACTCTTCATGTTTTGTCTTGTATGCGGATGTTACCTTAATATTTGCACTACCAAGCAATTGACTTGGTAATAGTTTTTATAAAGTTGTTTTAAGTGGTTCTTTTAGTAAAGTGACTTTTTTAATAAAGTGTACCTTCTATTTTTAAAGTGACTTTATTTTCATAAAGCACTTATCTAATAAAGTGAAATTCACTTTAATTTTAAATGAGACATTTTGGAGGGAATGGATCATGACCCTTGATCTTGAAAAAGGAAAGATCTAATATTGGCCTTTGGATCTAGGGTTGGGAAGGTGAAAAGACACTTTTGGGGGGAAAATGTCATTTTCAGATTATAAAAGAATGCATTGGGTAGTGTGCAAGACATGTTGTGAAGACATCGAGAGGATGTTGAGAGCACATCGGGAGGAGAGTTAGAGAGATTTTCTGAGCATGCTTGAGAGAGGAAAGTGAGTATCAAAGAGGGAACATTTTTTTAGGAAAGTGGGCATGATTCCCGAGAAAAAAATTATGTGAATTTTTGGCCGAAATATTTTTCTGTTGTGGGAGGACATACTGTACGGATCCATACAGTCGTACGTATTTGGCACGAAAATCAAGAAATTTTGGGCACAGATTTTGAGGAAGATTTATGTTTTCTGTTCATTTTTTTTGGGCCTTACGGAACAGTCCGTATAGCTGACTGTGGGCATGGAAAATGAGGTACATAAGAGGCTGGACAACAGTACGGTTTTGGCACGGAAAATGAGGCAGATTTCCATGGGACAGATTTGGTGTTGTGAGGTATTTTCCTTGGCTGGAAATGTAGATTTGTTGTTGTTTTGTACTTTCCTGAAGCATAATAATAAGATTTCTCTCTCTCTCTTGTTGGGTTTCCCCATATTGGGGTTTTCTCTGGCATTTGCCTAAATTTCTGAGTGTTATTGGGTTGTTGTCCACTATGTTTTTTCCGCTGCATATTTTGCTTAGCAATGTGTATTTCTGCTTATGGAAATTTCTGGATGTGAGGTTATGCATTTATGAAGTTTATGAAGACAGTTATCTCTATGTTGCTAAGTGTTTGACAGAATTTCAGTTTGTTGATTTTAGTCATTAAAAATCTACATGGTATCAGAGCTTGTGCTCTGAAGTTCAGTGGGAAACATTTGACACTTGGGATAACAAGTGATTTGTTGTTGTGTTTTCTTGAAGAAGGGAGAAATGGTTTTTTGTTAGGTGGACAAATATGACTTCCAGCATCAGGTTTGAAGATATATTGGAGGGGATTTCCAACTACCTGCAGTGGAAGGTTAGAATCAGCAGTGTTCTCAAGGAGAACATATTGTGGCCATTTGCGAACACCATCATAGTTGTACCTACAAATCCCATAGCTCTTGATGTTCATGAGGTGAATGAAGCTAAGACTCAAAGAATTATCTTGGATAGGGTTAGAGACCAGCTTATTCCACATTTGGCTGAGAAGAAGATAGCCAATGAAATGTGGGTTGCACTGAAAGGCCTGTATGAGGCTAAGAACGAGAACCAGATAATGGCTCTCTGGGACAAGCTACATGGAATTAGGATGGTCAAAGGAGAGTGTGTGGCCACCTACCTCACCTGGGTTGCACAGGTGAAGAACGAGTTGGCAGCTATTGGAGAAGTAATTCCTGACTCAGAGTTGGTGTGGATAGCCCTCAAAGGCTTCACCGAGGAGTGGGAGGTTTTCATCAAGTGTGTGGTGGTGAGAGAGAAGCTCCCTAACTGGAGCATATTATGGGATGATTTTACATAGGAGGAGATCCAGGAGGGGTCTCAAGAAAAGGCATTGGATGGTGCAGACGACAAG
This sequence comes from Picea mariana, assembly GCA_032191745.1. Lineage (NCBI taxonomy): Eukaryota > Viridiplantae > Streptophyta > Pinopsida > Pinales > Pinaceae > Picea > Picea mariana. Next base: position 4,523 of record JASDQU010095919.1, on the reverse strand, counting down.
AATGTTTCTCTTATGGATAAGGGCAATAAGGACTGTTATCACTGAAATTTCGTCCGCAAATGGTTAAAAGAATTCAGCATCGTCAAATAGTTATGAGGTCACCCATGGACCAAAATTACCACAAAATCATTTCCAAAGGGTCAAAAACTATATAATCAGGGAAAAAATTAAAAGGCGCTATGAATACATAGGTGCATGCGCACATGCGCCCGATGCATGACTGTTGTCGCAAAAAGCCATGCACCTGAGAAACGACGCATTTATGAGAGTGGTCGGCCTCCCACCCACTTTTGGTTCATCTTCCAAGTTGATTTGACACTCAAATCTAGACTAGATTCGACTGGGTGGTTGGTCAAAGACCTAGAACTTCCCTAATTAACCTCTTTACACACTACAAACTGGTTGGACAATACCTCAAAGAAATGCTATAAAGAGGCCATGGATGCACTTAATTTTTCAAGGAATTCTATAACAAAGTTATGCTACCACTATTATCTTGAGGAATCCTCTATTCTCATCAAGAGTATACGAGCATCATTGCATTGGGCAATCCATCTCACCTCTTGAGTGAATTAGCAAAGAATTCTTTCACCATTTTCATTTTCAAAGTTGTAAGAAGAGCTTATTTGTGGGGGTCCAAGAGCCCTCCCTTGGAGGAAGAAGGGACTCATAGTCCTCTTTCTTCTCGGTGTTTTCTTTCACTAATATCATCCTTACCATTGGTGACATGGGTCCCATTGTTTCTTTTGTCCTTATGTCCCTATGCTCATTAATTTAGTTGTTGTTTTATTTCTTAGTTTAATTCTTAGTTTTTTTTTTATATTTCTTTCTCTAACCATTTTCCTTATAGTTGTTCTGCTTAGCAAACCCAACTAAGCTTGCAAGCACCTCTATTTTTCTCACTAAGGTGACAAAAGAGGCACAACAGATTGGCGACTCCACTGGGGAATGGTATCAATTTCCTACCCCATTTGAGTTTTTCTAGCTCTTCTTTTGGTTTATTTAACTTGCAGGTGCATTAACCAGCCCAAGCCGACCTGCTAAACATCCAATTCCAAGTTGAATTGGGAGAATTCCATCCGAAATTTTCATTCACGGTCGTGTGTCACTATTGCATGGGTTTTTTGTCCCACAGACACACATTGTGCAGACATGCGCCTAAGTCACAGTTTTGTTTTGCGCACCTACACCCACAAGCTCATTTCGGTCTGTGTACAGGCACTCAATGCGCCTTTGTCTCCACTGAGACCCACGCACCTGTGCAAAAAATACATATTGTAAGGTTTTTTGTGACTTGGGGAAGCCCCTTAGCCTTCTTAAAAGTGATTTCAAGCATGTTTTAAGATGCACCACACTTAGTCCCCTCTTCATATAAAGGGATTAGTCAAAACACATAGGCACTTAGAGGGTTAAAATCATTATTTCCTCTTTTTCTTTCATTTTCACCACATGGATGGCTTGTTTTGACTAAAAATATAAGTTGGAAATCATTTGTAATCACATCTAACTTGCATTGGGACTAGAAGTTGGATAACAATC
>JASDQU010095918.1:18346-29299 GCA_032191745.1 Picea mariana | reverse complement strand
TCTATAAATATTAATCAAGCAAGACGATAAGAAAGAATGGAAACAAGAGAAAAACAATCTGGTATCACAACTTTCATGAATCTCTAATGGCAGAAATGCCTACATCACATGACCTCAGGCTTACAAATACATAGATAAATTACCCCTGCAGCTCTCTCAAGCTCTCTCTAGTCATGATATCAACCCTTTCCTTATCAAAATCCACTTCATATATAGTGAATGATATCTTTCTACTCTAAGGAGGTAGAAACCAAGGAGCTACATAGGACCGTCCTCCATTTAAGAGTCTGTTACAAAATATTCCAACAAAAACATAACAAATTCCCATTTTTTGGGATCTTGCCTATTGTGATAAATTTCTTTTGAAACAGGTCATGTTGCTTGATATGGAGATGGAACACATGTCCCTCATGTCCAAATAACTCATAGGAAACCATTCAAACCTTCCCTAACAATTGACAACCCTCCCATAGCTCCAATTTGTTAGACTGTTAGAGTTTGTAGCGCCTTTGACAACATGCGTTACGAACTTTCCTGTACGTGATGTTTCTATATTTTCTCCAAAAATATGAAATGGGTTGGGCTGATGTTTTTTCAGCAAGTCAAACACATCATGTTTTTCCTCCACGCCAAATTTCAGAAGAACCCAGATCATGATTCAAAAGTTATGATAGAAATAACACTATGGTGTGTGCTAATTGCTACACACTGTCCCAAATTACCAGTTCACAGTGCTAGTGAGTCCACAGGCTGCAAACTTCCCTGTAGAATCCTGTTTTGTGCCAAATCAACTCAATTGATTCCAAAACCATGCAAGAAGCCTTGAAAATTGGCTCTAAAAACTAGAAATCATCATTAGAAACTCTTTTGAAATCATAATCATAAAATATTTGACATATGCCCTATTTTTGGTGTGTTGCGAACTTCTAGGAGAGTTTGCAGCGCCTCTGATTTATGACTTGGCAAGATACTTTAGGTGGTTGGATGAATGTCTAAGACCCGTTAGACACTTGTTTGGATGACAACATTTGATGGTGAGATTTAGATAGCTAGATGTGACCTTTACTTTCCCTCTTGTGCTAATAATGACAATAACCATCATGACACCAAGACTAGGAAAATGTATTTTGATCAGCTTTAGACCCAAGGTTAAAATCAATACCTTGATTTATTAACATGAAACATGACTCAAAAACCTTCAACAACCTGTACATCCTATGTGTTAACAATTAGCTTATGAATTCTCATTTATTTTGCAATACTGATGCCTTCCTAAAGGGCATAAGCCTTGGCAGTGTTATTTGAGACATTGATTAAACTCTAAGCATAAGAAGCAACTAAATTTCCTCCAGGATCATGAATAAACCCACTCTGCACCTGTCGCTCCTATGTTTTTGGGCCTCAATTGGCCCTATGGTGTTAAGGTTTTTTCCTCATGGAATTCACATCCTCAAGATAAAGAAAGAATATGAATTAGCACCTACCGCCCCTATCTTTTTGGGCCTCAATTGGCCCTATGGTGTTAAGGGTTTTTCCTCATGGAATTCACATCCTCAATATAAATAAAGAATAGGAATTAATAGCATAATTTCACCATTTCTTTTTGTCAAGGGAAGGCTTGGTTTTACGAAGTGACCATTAGGAATGTTCTTAACTGGCTAAGGAAAGTGTTGGAATGGTTCTAGGTACTTTACTTCTATATTGCTAAGAAAGGATTGAAATACATCATTCCCAAGTCTCGAAAGCACACACAAGCTAATGAATGTTCTATGGAGTTGTGGCTTGTGATAACTTATTATTATTATTCCTTTTCAAATATAATGTGGTATATTGAAAGATAAGAAAGGTGTAACATATTGAAGCTAGGTAAGGCGTAACAAACTGAAAGCCAATAAGTAAGTAAGGAACACGACCAGAAACATTATTGAAGGAAAGATCAAATCTTAAGAAAGATTAAAGCTTCAGATCAACAAAGCTGCTTGGAATCTTGCCTTCCAATGAATTATGAGAAAGGTAGAGACTAGCAGTAGAAATTGCATTATTTAGAGCAAAATGAACATGGCCATAAACATTATTGAAGGAAAGATCAAATTTTAAGAAAGATTAAAGCTTCAGATCAACAAATCTGCTTGGAATCTTTCCTTTCAATGAATTATGAGGAAGGTTGAGACTAATAAGTTTCTCCAACTTTCCAAAAGTGTTTGGGATGTTTTCTACAATGGGATTACTGGTAGGGAAAATACCAAGTTGAAACTATGTGGACACTTGTTGAACATGCGTTCTTTTTCAATTTCAGAGTAATCAACATCTTGGCCTTGTGGAATCGTAATACCAAACACCTAATGCGATTAAGCCATCTAAATCCATGCTTAAGCAAAGTGCATGACATATTAGTTGTGCTCTCTCAAGCGCTCCTTCCCTGCGCCTCAACATCATGTCTCCACCATATATCTCATCTTCATTTTTCCCACTGGATCCTGACCCTAGATCGCAATCACTTTACTATTGCGTTCTATTACACCATAAACCCCTCGAATCTCAGCGCACGGTTCCCTGAGCTTGAGTCGTTGAAATTGAAGGGAAATCCCAGGGTTTCCATGTTTAATTTGGTTCCCCAGTTATGAATGAGGATCTCAGGGTTCTGGCTCATGCCCATGGCCACATTCTGCAAGTTCTTAAGCTGGAGAAGTATTAGAATCAAACCATTATTTCTGCGATGAGATACTACATGCATTGTAGCTTTTAGGTCTCGACCAATTGCTGTAGGAGGATCTATTGTTGCTGCTTCAACTGGACTTTACCTTGGCACTGGATCTCAATATGGTCCTGGATCTCTACCATGATGATATGACTATTTTGGTCAGTGGAAACAACTGTCAAAGAATGTAGTTAGTGGAAACAACTGTCAAAGAATGTAATCGTCGTGGTGAACCATTTTCATGAAATAGCTACGAGGGTGTACGTCACTGTCTTTGGAATTATTATAGGTTTGAAACTTTACTTTTTGGGTATACCTTACCTTCTCCAAATATTATAATGCCTATTATTATTATCCCTTCTTTGTATAATTTAATAGTCGATCCATATATTATAAAAATATTGATCAATATGTAAAGGAGAGCGAGCCCACTAGACTTTTCTGGACACGTGCTACATCTACAAAGAAGCAACTAGGTGATCGAGCAAAAGTTCTAAGTCGTGGCCTTTAAACATGGTACTCATATATATAGTATCATGTGATAATTATAAAACAGGGACCCAGGTCTGCAATGGGTGTACATTGGCAATGAAAAGTTATAAAGGCCAACTTAGGCATAAAATAAGCCACAAAACCAATTAGTCTCGCAGACAAAATTTCAATTGCCTTGACCATCCCAGGTATTATTTGACACATCATAGCTAAGAGTTCATGGTGACAGGGGTTCCATAACATGCTTGGAGCCCTTTCTTTTGCAATGATTTATCGGTAGTTGAGTCATATATTCAGTAAGAGATGAAAGAGAAAATGTTCCAACTTATTCTGCAATTTAATACTAACTAATAAAAAAAACAATACTCCAGCTTGCTTCTGTCATTTGCAATGATTTGTCTATAGTTGAGTCGTATATTCAGTAAGAGTTGAAAGATAAATTGTAAAGGATTCCCTCATCTCACAAAGTGCTCCTGGGATTCTTTCTCTTTAGGGAGTCCCTAATCTCACAATGCCCCTGGGACAAACCTATTATCACAAGTGGCAGCAATAAATTAAACTAGACTTGAGGTGTCATTATCCAGGAAGCAGTGAACTCATAAAATCGAAGAAATTTGTCTCATGATACAATGTCAGGTGGTGTTCATCAATGAAATCTCCGAACTACATTGATGTTTTCTGTGGGCCGTTCAAATAATGGACACTTGCTTCAAAATACAAAAAGGCATCCTCCCTCTTCCATACAAAATACAAAAAGGTAGGGGTAGGCACTTGTTGCCTCACAACCCATCTTGTTATAATATAATATATCTTCCTTTTCTTATTTAATATATGCTCTATTATCATGTGATCTCTCTATTTGTCTTAAGTCTCTTCTTCTTAAGTATAGTTGAGTTTTAGGAATTATCTTTGCCATGGTAGCTTGGAGCATATTTCCATGTATATTATGTATTATTGTATGTACACCTCCATATACTTTAGAATTTAAATCACTGCGTAGAGGGGGTCCCTTGACCCACAAAAAAGGGGGTCTCATACAGCAATTTAGTGTTTGACTTGGCTCTGACCTTAAAATTAGATTATTATTATTATAATGTCTTATTGATCCAAAACAAAACAACAATGACAAACAAAACCAAGGCAAAGTATTGACATTTTATACAACTCCAAAAGTTATGTGACTAAGTTAGAGTTTTAGGAAGATTTCAAAGATTTTTTTTTTATTTTTTTTTCTTTTTCTAGTTGGAGCTTATGACTCTAATTATTTCCAACATAATTTTAAAGCTTGTAAATGGAAGACAATTTCTTTCCTTCATAATGAAACTTGGATTTTTAAAGGTATTAAACTTAATATCATATCTCAAGTAGTCCCAAACATGGATTTCAACTCAGTTAAATTGTAGCGAAGGGGCTCTAGGGATTTTGAAAAATCCTCTATTTACTAAGTTTCTTTCTTGGCATGCATTCTAGTTGGCTAACCTTAGCTTGGCTAATAGGGAAAGAGAGATACCAAAAAACCCTAATTCAACTCTCCTTGAGCTGAGCGAACTTAGGTTGATGTTTCACCCAAAATGATCTTTGATGCAAATCTAAATCATGGCTAAGGCATGCACATTTTTTCGGTACCGAAAAGGATGATGATGACTCATATATCACCCTTCAATTTTAGTCTTTAGAGAAGGTATTAACACATTTGTAGGCTTATGGGTTCAACTTGTTTACTTTGATCTTTCTCAATTCAATGCCTACATACTATGCATGAGTTTATATTGATGACATATTATGTGGGGATTTTACTGTGCATTCACTTCCATATTTGAAGGCTTTAGGCAACTACAGGTCTAAATTTTTGAGCATTTCTTTGTTAAGAAGGGTTTGAGGGAGACAACTTCCATATGAAATAAAAAATATTCACTCTCTAGATTACAAATATCGGTCCTTTGTTAATATCTATTCCACTCAAGGAGAAGATTCTTGAGCTTTGTTATAGTGTTACATTATTTAATCTCAAAGTTTCATACTTATGGTACCTAGTTAAAGAGTCAAGCAACATTTTTCTAAAAGTGTTTGATCCTTATGGTGAAACTAACAAGTTAAGAAAGGATGAGTCTCCCACTATGGGGCATCTCTTACCATATGTCTCTTTTCAGGTCAAGATGCATGGTGAGCATCCTCACAAAGTCTTACATTTTCATGCTATTTTTTTTGTTATTATGCTTTCTTCATCTAACCCTAGGGTTCTGCTACAAGGATTGGATCAAGGTATGATAACAAATGGTAGTTCATACCTACGTAGATTGATTATTACTTTGGGTTTCTTCTTCCCAATTTTACATGATTCTTCATAATTTCCATGTCAATTATGGATTGGTTTAAACTACCTAGGAGACATCTGAAACCCAAGCTATTTCTTTTAATACAATAATACTTTTGATAGTGATTTTGGTTTTGTAACAAAATTGGTATAGCCATTAAATGGTCGTGAAGTTCATATTTTGTGGTTTAGCCATAATGCTAGTTTGAAACTTGCTACACTAGTTACATATGCTTTACATATTCATATTTACAATAGAGGGCTATGTCGTTTTTCGTTTATCAAATCACATGAGTGGTTTGATTAATAGCCTTTTTTTTTTACATATGCTTATAAACTAGTTTGAGAAGAAACTAAGAATCCTTTTGATAGTTCCCACCATCATTTTTTCTTCTCATTTAAATTTTTTTTTTTTCATGGTTTAATCCATGCTTAGTTCTCAATTTAATAATAATGAAATAATTTGTATAATATTTCCTTTCACAACAATCTATGTTTTTAGTCATATTTACATCCTTTCACTATTTATACGAGTTTTGATGATAAAAATGAATAATTAATAATTTTTAGTTAAAAATTCATAGGTTTCAATTATCCTATGAATGGAATATGATATTTTCAAGGCCTTCTGTAACTCTATTAGTCAACACCTAATCTTGGATTTTCAAAGGATTGAACTTTGTAAATTGTTACATTGTTACATATTTTAAAATAAAGGGTTAATAGAAACAACCAAGTCACTTTTTTTTTTTCATTCTAAATGCAACAACTTCATTCAACAGTGTAATTTTTTTTTATAAGCATAGTATTGGAATCATGCTTTAAGACCACATGTAACAACCTAATCCAACAAAACTGTTAAGGGATTGTTATGGTAGGACTCAATTAACTAATTCTTAACTATGGTTGTGTATCTATTCAGGCAGATAGAAAATAGAATATAATAATACTTCATTCCCAACCTTGACTAGTTTTTAGTATGCAATTACCTTAACAAGGATTAAGTTATATCCATGAAGATAGATAATGCACAAATAATGAAAAAAAATTAACTAGTGAAAGCTAAACATAAGAGCATAGACATTTCGCAAGTTCCAAACATGTTGTATATGTTCCCTTCATGGCGCAAATTGCATCTTCTACAAACTAGAACAACTAATGATGGGGAAACACGCACTCATGGGTTCTTTTCCTCCCAACCAATTGTGATCTTAGATATGATGGCGGTACCCCTATGTAGGGGCCTTCATCTCAAGTACTAGGATAGGACATTCTCTCAACGTACTAAAAAATATCCCCAAAACCAATAGGCAACAAGATGAAAATATGTCAACTAATCCACAAGGCCTCATTCCAAATCAAGATGTGCATTGGGCCACAAACTTCAAACTAGTGAAGAGACCATTGGGAAATATCAACACCTCTAGACTATAGGATATGGTGCAAAAAACACCACCTCTAAACCACAAACTATGGTGTGAAAAATGGATTGTAACACTCTTTGGCCATGGCATTCTTCACTTCCATGAGTGGTGCTCCCACATATAACTAGGAATAGGGAATAATTTCTTGGCCTACAAGATTTGGAACTTCCCTTCCTCATATACCCACCAATGAGAATAACTAATGGATAATACACAATTGAAAAAAAAAATGCCAAAACAATTCACAACTAACCCTTCCCTTCCCAAGGCTCTCTAAAGGAAATAGAGTTTGGGTCAAAGTACACAATTCCCGAAGAAAAAACCTAACTCATCAATCAATCCAAATCTACTAGCATAACTACCCAATACACTCCATGAATTAGGTCCAATCCTCTAATGGAATCTATATCCCTTCTTAAAATAGTTTTATAGGTAGTTAATGTTAGATAATGAGGCCAGGTCTCATGATACTCTACCCCAAGGTCAAATCACTAGACCCTGTGACCAACAACCTCAAAAAAATATTTACATAATGTCCCATTTTTAATTTTATAAATCCACATTAAACCCACACAAATAAGTATCCTAATGTCAATTTAGGTTAAGGAATTAGGCTTAAGAAAGAGGTTCCATTTCTTGGCAATGAATTATTCTGAACAACTAATGGTCATTTCATTTGAGTTCTTTTCAACATCTCTCTAATGTCAATGTGGGTCCCAAGAACTAATAACTCAATATGAGTATGATAATCTTTCAATTCTTATCAATATTATTCATAATCACCAGTGTCTATAATAACTTCTAAGATGCTCTTGACATTGGACTTTTGTCAATGCAGGTCTTGAAATTAGGTAGTGAATAGATAGGCATTATCACTCATCAATAAACATGTACATTAAATACCACTTTATAATATAATTTATGTGCCAAAAACATTCAAATAATCATAAATGAATATCCAAGATATTAAGGATAATATAAATATAAACATCAACTCGTAAACTCTACAAGTAAGGTGTTGCATAGTCACAATTACTATGCCTAGGAGGGTGTTATAGGTATGATAAGTCATATTATAAAACCATAATCTAATTCAATTTGAAAAGAGATAGAGAGAATTTCTTCCTCAGAGTTTCTAAGACCTCTTACAAACTTAAAGTATGACATTAAAGACTCCAACATGTCTAAAAATATATCAGGAGAATATAGAACCTCATTTTCAAGTAGTGAGGAAAGATGACTTTGATAAAAGGATAGAATCACCATAATAGATAATAATTTAAATGATTTTTCTTGTGTCTTATTAAATCAATTTGAAGGAGTAATTCATACTTGTGATATATGAATAATCTATAATGTATATGAGTGCATAATTGTAATGATGTAGATCATAAATAAAGTCTACATATGAGTGAAAGATGAGGATAAGAAGAGAAATTAAGTATGCGAATCTCATGGATTGAGTTGAGAGATTTAGGGAGATAATATTGGAGAAAGTTATAATTATGACATAGTTGTTATGATCACTTATCATTATATAAAGGAACCACTTGTACAATACAAATACACACGGGAATGTTACGATGTAATATATATTTTCCCCTTCGGGGGTTTCTTGAGTATAATTACCAATGTCCCTAACTTCAATATATGTTTGCATGTATTTGTTGTTGGATCTTAAAGACAACATTTGGTATCATAGCAATGATCTTCAATCACTGTTGAGTTGAGTGGAAGAGGAGATCCACCTCTGCACATAAAGGACAGTCAATGTATGTCATAGATTTTGGAGGTTGTTATTTTGTAAATGGATTGTTGAAGAGGTCGCTACAAGTTGTAGAAATCAAGCATGCTGGAGTAGTTTGTGGAGACATTGATTTGCATAGTTGTCCTCAGCCAAAGCTGGGCAGTCAGAGCAAGCATGAGACAGTTGGGCCATCTGTAGATCATTTTTCAAGGCAGATATCTATAGATCATTATTCAAGGTTGTACGAGATGTCTTGCGCCTTGAGTTATCTTGCTGTTGGTGAAACGAAAAAAATATAAAAGGGTTCGGTAGTGTTATGACTTTTCTATTCCATGGTTTGAATGGAGAATATCTCAAAGAAGGACTGCAGTAAAACACAGTTTTTGTGACCCATATGGAATGAAAAGTTGCCTCCCCATTACATGCAATCATAGAATAGAGTTAAGTTGCAGAGAATTGTTAAATTGTTGTTTTCTAAAAGTTATATTTTGGCACCAGAAAATTTACAGTTTTCAAGTGGAGACCAGGCTAGCGAGGTTCAAGAAAAAAAAGGTTTGCCAAACATACTGTAAACTCAAAAATGTTTGTGATGAGTGTCTCTTGTTTCTCCTGAAGATGAGAGTATACAGACTCTATATGTGGGCGAGCGAGATTGCAAGGAATTTCGTGGCCCTCGGTGGACGCCATTGCTCCATACATTGACAAGGATCATATATTGTGTTTGCTTTACAGAGAAATGTGGTTATTCCATCTTATGTTTGACCCTTGTTACAGAAGGTTACTAGAAAGGAAGACCAGACGGTTCTGGTTTTCATCAAGTGGTGTGTTTGAGGTCCTCACTTAAGTTCTTGTTATAAAGAAAAACTTCAAGGCGAGAAAGTGAATTGATATAAATGACCAAAGTAATTATGTAGTGAAGTTCATTTATAAAATGATGTAAAGAGTCAAAGTCTAGATGAAATCGGTTGGTGTAAAGCATTAAGTTAAGTCCATGCCAAAGGCAAGTTTGGGTGCATGTTTGGTGGTACCCGACACCCTAAATATGCCSAGTCAAGTCATTACATGAGAATTTGTTGATATAAAAGTTGAAGTCAAGTTGAGAATCTGGAGTCAAAGTAAATTCAAGTTAAAGTCATTCAAATTGTCAAAARCAAGTTATGTCAATGGTGTGTCTATTAATTTTTCCAAACCAAAGTCATAGGTGTCTTGTTGGACTTTGATCAAATCCGACAAGAAACATATTTTTGTAAGTATGTGATTGCAAATGTATGAAGAAAATTTCATGTGTCTTGCTGGATGGAGGTGYCCCTCCTACAAGAAAATTTTTATCCAGATATTGTGTGGAAGATTCAGATGGAGAATTATGCAAGAAGATGATGAAGATGAAAAATGATGTTCACTCCAAGGCATAAGTAGATGACAGGGAAAGATGAAGCAATGCCATAAGAAATAAAGACATTGAAGAAAGAAAAGGAATGAATCAATGGAAGAGAAACAATGAAAAAGGACARAAGAATGCAGTAGCAAAGAAGACAAATAATGAAGAAGGAAGCAAAGCAAGGTAAATAAGTAGTACCRTGCGTTTTTGAGMTGCATAGAGAATGAGATCCCTAAGAAGTTTGAATATCCTCTTTGATAATGGTGATGGAAACAAAGATGATATTGGTCCTATGTTTGTATAAAGAAGTATGTTGTATCTGAGTAAATGATGATGTAAGTCATGAAGATGCAAGTGTACCCTCATAATTTGGATGTTGAAGGTTTGTGGTTAGCTAGAAACCACTTGATGTAATGTGTTGTTTGTGGTAAGAAAAAACCACTTGTCATGATAGAGGAGGGTTTGTGATAAGCCAAAAATCATTTGTTGTAATGGTTGAGGGTAATCCACCAAAACCCACGATGTACGGGTAAAGCTAAAACATACCCAATATGATGATTGATGCTGATGCAAGGGGAGTTACAAGTACATGTATGAGATTTGTGATTCAATATTTTTTGTTAAATCATGTACGAGAAAAAAGATTCCTAGAGAACCAATGGATACAACGACTAATGACCCATGTATTTCGGTGGATGGTAACTTTTTTTATATGGAATTCAACAAATATGTTTTTTTTATACTATGTAAGTACAAGAAGTAGATTGAAGTTGTAGAATGAAGAAGATCAAAGACACAAGATGAAGACAAAGCATAATAAGATGCTGAAGATTGGACCAATTCAAAGATCAATTGAAGATATCACAAGTATTCATTAAGGGGGAGAATGAAGGAATAATT
>JASDQU010095917.1:7725-21714 GCA_032191745.1 Picea mariana | reverse complement strand
CGTATTTAGACTTCACTGGACCGGAGAACCAAGAGCGGCTCGCTGGCCCGAAATAAATTACTCGCAGGTTGGTAGGTAGATGGCTCCTTAGGAATTAATGAGGGATGGGGGAAGTGAACCACCCATCCGTAGGAGCCTTGGGCCTGACCACCATGAGGGAAATCGTGCCACACACAACCTCGCAAGGGGAAAATGCGTGAGGAAGAAACGCGGAGGGGCAGATGCGAGGGGAGGAGGAAGAACTCTGGAGATATGCAAAGTGAGTGATAGTAGAGAAGGGGGAGAGTAACCCTCGTTCTCGGTCATTGGCAAACCAAGAAGCAATATCGCAGCATCGTGGTCTCAGCTCGGAGGTGGCTAGTGGTAAATCCATTGGGAGTTACTGAGCCTACAATTGGGTGGAAACAAGCACCCCTCTCAGCAGTTGCATCACCTCTGGGTTATTTCTGATAAGTGTTATTTGAAGTTAATGCCATAATCACATGTTCAGTTTTATGTGCTTGTTAATAGTTTTGAATAGAAGTGTTTACCTAACGTTGATATGATAGAATGGATGCCTGTGTATGCTTACATGCCATATTTGTTTTTTGCAAAAATGATTAAGTTCTGGACATGAGTTCACTCCATCGAGAATTGTCTTATTTGCTTAGTTTCTCGTAATATTCTGGGAAGGCCCCTTGAGAGTACTCTTTTCTGAGAATTACCCCATAAACCTTGTAACCGTATTGAACCTTACGAGAGACTTGATTAAGATCGGGGATAGTTGCCCAAGAACCATCTGAGGGTTCATGCAATCCGTGCCTGGAACCCTTATGCAAGAAAGAGTAGCTTTCTAAGGCCTCGGGGTCATGGGAGCCTGAAGCTCCGAGAGTTTGAACTTCATGATTTAAGCTCAAAAGAGATCTGTCCATTTCGCATATCGGGGATTCGTGAGTTTGGAGTTGGAAGATCGGGCTCTTGGAGTCACGAAGTCCCGAGTCGCGAGATCACGATGGGATCCTGGACCGTAGATCCCAGGGACCCATCGGAGCTCTATAAGCCGTTGATATTAACCTTTACTTAGGTGGGAGAGTGAGCTCGACTACATCCCAAAAGTTTCGAAGACATCGGGACCATCCATGTTGGAGGACAGGTGGCAGAGATCTGTCCATTTCACTTATCGAGGATTCGGGAGTTTGAAGTTGGAAGACCGGACTCTTGGAGTCACGAAGTCTTGAGTCGCGAGATAGCGATGTGATCTGGGTCATTGATCAAAGAGGAAGGACTCTTTCTATCCATTTCGTGTATTGGGGATTCGCGAGTTCGGAGTTGGAAGACCGGACTCTTGGAGTCACGAAGTCCCGAGTCGCAAGATAGCGATGTGATTTGGGCAATTGATCAAAGAGGAAGGACAGTTGTGGGATGTGGCATCTCGATACATCGCATATCGGGGGTTCGTGAGTTCGGAGGTTGAAAGGAGTTGTTTACGACTTCCCGAGTAGCGAAGTGCTGAGAGCCGAGAACGAGAGAATACGTGGAAGAACTTCAAGGTGGGGCTTGCGTGATTAATGGGTGGACACGAGTCACATGGAGAAGGGAGTCAACGCTCCGTTGATTTCTCGCATCTCGGGGATTCGCGGGATAAGAGCATGAGAGCTCAACCCTTGGACTTGCGAAGTCGCGAGTAGCAAGAACGTGAGAAGGAAAATAAATATCACTTCTCAGGGGTTCGTGAAGGGAAGGTGCCAAGATTTGACGCTACAACTCGCGAAGTGGCGAGTTGCGAGAAGTGCGACAAGAAGGTCAACCTTCGCTGACTTTCAAGTCTCGGAGGATCGCATAAGGAAGGAACAGGAGTTCAACTGTTGAACTCACGAAGAGGCGAATAGCGAGAGGAGCTAGCATTTAGCCTAGCCGGCGGTCATGCACAGAGGAATCTCGGGTATCGGCGATTAGTGAAGAAAATTCGAGTGTCTTCGATTCCTGACTCGCGAGGTTGCGAGTTGTGAAAGGCGCTTACATTTAGGCACGTATGTGGTCCTATCGAGATAGGGACTAAAGGACGAGAGCTAGTTCTTTTTCATTAACCAGTGGGTAGATCTGGATGGCTAGAATCTGCGTGCCCTGATCTATGGCCAGGGTTTCATTCTGGAGCCCCCTTGCCATTCTACCTTTAAGATTGGACTCGCTTGTATTGCTGAGTCGCGAAACACGAAAAGATGCCTGGTTTGTTTGGCCTGTGGTCCTAATCCACGATCACAGGGAGGTGAACAGGGAAGAACTAGCCTGTGCTAGGCCCCCGTAAAACTTCAGGGATTCTGTCCCTTGAGGAGAAGCGAAAAATCTATTACACTGCAGGGGTATGTGACACTTCCTATATTGGATGTGCACCAAAAATATGCGCTCCTTATTTTGGGCTGATCTACACACTACAAATTTGTGCTTCATCTCTCGTTCTGATCTACGCACTACCACCTTACACAAAATCACTCTCTCCAAACAACACACTAATACTCCACGCACCATCCTCTCTTCTTAACAGCGCATCACTACTTTGCGCTTCATCTCCTTCTAAGGTTGCGACACTTCACAACATCCAAGGGGTATGAACTTCATCACCTAGGTTCATACTAGTATCACTACTAGTATCCCTATTAGACACCATCTCTTCTATTCCATTCCTCTTTGTGGGTCTATCCTCATCTATGCTCCATGCTAGCACAACATACAGTCTCGCACTACCATGCGGTGTGGTTTATTTTCTCTTCATATTGGACCCGACCCCTCGATGTGCGCCCTTGGCTAATTCTTTTCCACCTTTATCTTCCGCTCTTCATCTTACCTCAAATATTCTTACATACCTTTCAACTCTTTTTCTCCTTTGGTATTTTGGGTCCATTCCATACCTCACCTCATTGTAACAATATATGGATCCTCCTCGTCTGATCGATTCTCTCTCTCTCTCTCTCTTTTATAACTTTCCCCCGTCTTTGCATAACCCCCCGCCCCCCGCATGCTAGGGGAGTTTACTAGATCATTCAATTGAGCTCCATGCACATCACCCCCTTCTCCACAAACAACATTTTTATCCAAAGAGAAATTTCTTCTAGCATCCACCTTCTTGGTCCTTCTTCAAACTTTCTTTCCACCTCAGCGAAAGAACCAGTGTATTCCACGATGAATTAAATAATGTATCCTTCTTTTACTTGAAAAAAACATAAATAAATAGTCTAAGTCCACTTTTTTTCCAAAGTTTTCATTTCTTCAAGCTTGGTTTGATCCCAAACCATTGGCTCCAATAGCCACACTGGAGAATTGGTAGCATCTTGCCTCTTTAGCCTTTCATGCAATAGAAAAGGAAATTTTGTGAATAAAATCTCATGCATATCCGAGTAAAGATACATTCATTTTCATTGCTTCGCCTTCACACTCAATCCTTGAGTCTCTCGTAGGAAAAACTCATCTTCTTTTGCTTCTATACAGTCTTGAACATCCTCCTTAGAAGGATGCAAGCTCATTTTTTTGTTCATCGATCTCGAAAATACTTTAGGTCCCAACAATGGAACCATTTGTTGGGCATTTTTGGTCTACACTTATGTGCATCCTGTCCTTCTTAACCCTGAGGAATTTTAGACCCGGGGTTCATCTAGAATTGTCCAACAAAACCCCCAAAGCATTGGCATATCAATCCTCGGCCAAGGCCAAGAAAGGTCTCACCCAAGATGCATAGAGGATCATAGAGACCATAAGGTCTTGTTACAAGGACGAAGGCTAAACACACAAAAATCACTAGGATTGGAATCCATCCAGCTCTTGTATGTTAAACTATTAGAAATAAGAGTTAAAATAATACGCACGCATATTCAACTCATACATAACAGACAAATAATTGATCAGAATTGTCATCTCTTTATTACTGAAAGCCTTCCATTACCTCGGAGACATACATTGTGTAGGACAGATACATATGACAACCATAGAAATTCATATCTTTGCTATATAAAACCTCAGAATTACAACATGTTGCGCCATGTGCCCTTTCTCAAAACTCAAACATATAATAGACAAAAAATTATATTCAAATAATTACAACATTACAATTGGCTCAGAGTGAGCTCAATACTGAAGACTCAATGAACCTCTTGTTCTCAATGTCCAACCCATCTCACTAGCTAGCTTGCTAAAACTCACTAAAACAACTATCTTTATTTCTAATGTTAAAGCTTACTTTTATAGCTTTCTCATCTGGGGAGCCTTGTCTCTTTCTGCTCTACTCCACTCGTTTATCAGATAAAATGGCCTTGCACACTTCTGGTGCCTGCAATGCTCTACGTAGACTTCATGCATTAAGGAAAATGTTAAATGCATGGCCAACTCATTCTCTTTTCTCCCCACGTCTTCTTATGTTGGTGGAAGTAATCATTTGGGGAGATTTCTTGATGATTCCTTTCTTGATTCTGACAGGCATCTTCTTGTTTTTCGACGCAATTAACAAAACTTGGACTAGCATGTACTTGGTAGTGTTTAATCTCTGGAAGAAATTGACAAAACTTGGTCCGGTGTGCACTTTATGTCATTCCTCGTGCATTTCCTTAGGCACACGCAAAACTATGGAATGAGTGCACACAACTTCATTTTTGTGTGCATGCAAAATTAAACTCAAAACTTTGGGTGCCAACAATAACATTTGTTGTCTTCTCCATATCTTCCATAAACGGATCCATAACTCCATGTTGATCGCCACTCCTCCATGAAGACCCTCTACCTTGCCGAACTCTTCCTCGTTCCCTTATAATCGGCATCATGAGAGGGAGAGACCTAGTGACGTGGGTCAGGGTGGCCAATGATCTGAATGCTACCTTCCAATAGAGCTTGAATGAGTTATGCTTCAGGGGTAAGATGACACTAAAAACCTATCCATTGGGGTTTTCCACCATCATTTCAGTCCTACCCACCATTGAATATGCATTTATCATATTAATTGATCGAAAACCCCTACAATGATTACCCTCCTCATTAATCGTATCAGTCTTCAGATCCATAGCTCTATCCACACACTCCAAACTGAAAATCAACTTAATATCTTGTCCTTGGTAGAAATGGAGCTTTCCTTCCATACACCCACCTTGGAATATGAGCTAATAGGTGTTGGGATGCACTTTTCCTAATGTGTCCACATTAGACCTCCATAACACCCTCTTCGGGGATCTTTTATCCACACTTTTAAAAATAGGTGCAATGAGGCTTTGAGTTCGGTATTTAGGGAATCCATTCTTGATTGCTAAATTGAAGAGCTTATGTATGTGAGAGATCAAGATATGCCCTTCAATTTTTAAGATTTCATCTTTGTATCCTTTGATGTCCTTAGCTTTCCCTTTTGAGAGTTACTTAACCCCAAACTTTGTGTCTTCTATAGAAAAAACTTCATTCTTTGTAGAAATGTTTCGAATGTTGTGAACAACATTAGGGAATTCATAAAGATGTTTAAGGTAGGAATTTCATCCCCTTAGGGGAATCATATTATTTTTTTTAGTTTTATGAGTTAGAATTTTCCTCCAAAATTTCTTAGGATCTAGCTTAGATAAGTGCAAAAGCTTCTCTTGTTTTGTATTTGAGTAATGTATTTTTTTTTCCTTTTATTTGGGACTATGTATCTATTTATCTTATCGGATTTTAAGGACTCATTAGAAACATCTCTAATGGTTTTTGTAGAAATTTTACACTTGTTATCATAGCAAGGCTTGGTTGTTCTATTTTTCTTTTTACATAACATGCCACTAAATAATTTGTTAATGGAGGTAGAGAGGGGTGTCATAAAATTATGATAAAGGTCTTTATTGTTCTTATAAGATAAGATATTTAATTCGCTATTTAAATCCTTTAAGTAAAGATCATCTTTATTTTTGTCAAAAAGCAAGTGTCTTTGGTTATAAAAGTTCTTTTCAATGGGACTTTTGTGCATAACAAAGATTAGAGCTAGAGTTAAAAGTCTATAGTGAGAGTCGGGTTCATGGTCATTTAAAAGGTCAAAATTTACAATTTGGTTGTATACAAAGATATCTAATATCACATAAACCAAAACACTGCTACCTAGCTCTTTCGGGTAGATTTTGGCCACTTCATTAAACCATTGCAAATTATTAGGTTTTGATAGTTTTAGAGCTTGATACCAAACAAAATTTCTTGGAAGTTTCTTTTGTATTTGTTAGCTATAACAAGGTCCCCATTTAGCCATAAAGGATTGGGGTTGGAACCATTGTTTAAAAAGAATAGCTTGATTAGTGGCAGTTTCTCAAACTATAAATATCTGGTTTTAATCTTTTGTAGGAACAATTCTTATACATATTGTTTTTCTTATGAAATGTAGAATTAATAGGCACAAAATATCATATTTCTATATAAATCTTAGTAGCATTAATATTTCAAATCTCTATGTATTTCTTATGAATCCTAATGTAAGCAAAAATATTTATTTTTATGTAACAAATTTTGCGTCCAATCCCTCTTTAGGAGGATTTCTTCCTCTGTATCAACCACAATACAAATCCTTTTATGTCAAAGATTATTCAAATAGTTTACTTAAAGTGGATATGAAATATTTTTCTCATTATTAAGAGTAATAGTTTTAAAATTTCATGTGTCAACTTCAATTATACATCTTTTCAATACTGAGTTGTAGAAAGCCCATTTGAAATAATGAAATATTTTATTTATAATAGAAATTGAAATATTTTTTTTATTATTAATATTTTTAAATACTATATGTTAACTTAATTAACAACAAAAGAATAATATATCTGTAAAAAAACAATTCCCAACACAATAAATTTTAATCTATATCATAAATATCTTAATTCACTCCTCTCTCTTTCTAGAAGGTTCTTTTCCTTTTCAGTTTACGTTGTTTTCAGTTATTTTCAGGTTGTAAAAAAAAACCTCATAATCTCATCCGTTTTGAGGTGTGCTGTAAAAATTAGTAGGCTCTCCCAATGGATCAAAAAATCAAAGTTGCAATTTCAGCACAGAATCTTGTTATAATTTGGGCTTTGAAAGGATGATAAGAGTAAATTCTACAAAACCACCTAAACTGAACTGCAAAGCCATGTAGAGCTGAATTCTAAAATTGAAAGCCTCCCAAACTGAACTGCAAAGTCATGCAGAGCTGAATTCTAAATTTCAAAGCCTCCTAAACTGAACTTCAAAGTCATGTAGAGCTGAATTCTAAATTTCAAAGCCTCTTAAACTGAACTGCAAAGCCATATAGAGCTGAATTCTAAATTTCAAAGCCTCTTACTGAGAATGCATCGCAAATTATTGATGTTTTTTCCATGGAATGCAACATGCTGTGGACATGAAACCTATTTATTACATGAAGTACAAATTGGGACATGTTAAACATTCCTTGGAATATCAATAAGCAGTACAGTTTACATGTAAATAACATATCTCATGCTGATCTGAACAGCGAGGTAGTTCCTTTCTGTTATGGCAGGATCGTTGGCAAACCATATATTTCTGGTGTTGTCTCCATATATTTCTCTTCTGATTCCTCCTCCATCGTCTTCTTCCCCAGTGTTTGAGGAAAGCTGCGAGTCACTATTAACAAGAAAAGGCTTGATGAACGACCATAAGTAGCTGAAACCACCTGAATATCCCCTATTGCCCTTGCTGTTATTCACCATGTTTTCGTCTGCAACACAACTCCTCCTGCATCTTCTCTTCATCGTCGGCAAGCAGCTCGACATTATGATCAACAGAATTCGATACAATACAAGTCGAATATGATCTTCATCGGAATAAATATTGTCGAGGAGCCCAATACCCAAAATCAGATGCTTACTTTAGTCCTCAAAGATCTAAGAAAGATGATGGCATGGGACTGCAGAGATCTTTGAGTGGGATCGATGGCCAATTCAACACGGTCACTGTTGAAGGCGATAAGGCGGGAGCAAAAGTGGCAGAGATATGAAGCGGCGGAGACAGTAGTGGCCCTGCTGTGTTACATAATGAGAATCGAAGGGCCGGAGTGAGAGTGGGAGTGGGGCATATAATGGGAAACAATGTCACTTATTTTGTCGGCGGCCTCGTAGTACCTACGAATCGTAGGTAAACGACGTCCTTTCATTAATGTTATACTGATTTACATCCCGCCCATAACACCGACAGGTTTTGGCTTTCACAAAGAGTAAGTGCTGAGTATATTTGAAAATTTGTATTCATATCAAGTTGTTTGTTGAATGTAATGACGCCACTTCATTTTAGGGTGGGGTAAATTTTCATGAATATATGATTTTTGTTTTAAATAAGATTATGATTTTTGCAAGTTTCGGAAGTGATGATTGATATTATGTGATTCATTTAGTTGGTTTTTCTTTATTTTTATGAGTATCACCCGATTCAATGAGTGTTAAGTGGACTATTCAAATCATAAGAATTATTGGTGAGTTGCGACTAATACTCATGGATATGGGTCATAGATTAATGACTTACACTATGTAGTTAATCCCAAAAATAATATCTAAATTATTAATATTATATAGAAAATTAAGGTATTATGAGGATGTAATTAATTCCAATCTAGAATATCAAAATTATCTATTTGTTTTGTAAGTGTAAAGAAAAAAATAAGCATCATTAAAATAAGAACAAATTCTCATGAGTTTCATAGTGAAATTGAGCATTGGTCAATTCCTAAAACTTCATGGGATGAAAGAGTGTGTCACCTTTGCGACACTAAGAAGGTTAAAGATGAAAAGCACTTTAGCACTTTCTCTTAGATGTCCAGCCTATGCGCATATTAGATCTCATTTTCAAAATATTTGTCACACTACCAATCTTTCTAACTTCTTAACTCAACAAAAGTATTGTAATCTTGGAAAGCTTCTCTTAATGCTTTTCGAGCACAGAAACAAAATTCTAAAAAATCTCAAGTAATCACTTACCTTCTTAAGATCCAATAAACCAATTCGATCTTAGTGGAAGTTAATCATCATCATCATCATAATCTAATTTCAAATTTAATTATATATATTGTATTTTATATAATATTAATTATTTGGTTACATGATGTAAGTTTACCATCTACCATTATCTTATATTTTTATAAAAAAACACACATCGCATTCAATCAATGCATGATTAAAGATTTTCGTGCAAATTACAAAGAGCATATAATAAAAAATATAATGTTAGGGACTTTGACCTAGCGTTGTTATAAGTAGAAAGGATTTTTTCTGGTGGAAATGGAAAAGTTCATTTAACTACGTTATGTGAAAATCTCCATCATCCATGAGAAAAGTATATGAAGATCGTTCCAGCATATCGAGGCAAATTTCGAGATGCGTACATTGAGTCCTGCCGCTGGTTTATCCTAACTACGGATTATTGTCATTTCTAAAACTGTTTGTTCAACGTTATTTTATCAATTTATCCATTTTCCTTCGCTTTTGACACCGCGCTGAGTGCTAGGGAGAGAAATTCACACGCAATGTTTGCAATACGGATTACTGTCATGTCTAAAACTTTGGTCCAAATCCATTTTCTTTAACTTTTGAGAAAGAGAGAGTGGATTAGAATCATCGTCTATCATCTATCCCATTATGAAGTAGAAGCTTTTGAGAAAGAGACTCGCTTAGAATCATGGTCATCCCATTTGGACTTAGTCTTACATAATCATTACAATAATAATAGGTCAAAGTGCATAACTTTATATTATAATGGTAATAAATTTAAGTAATCTATTATAATGCAATGGCCAGACAATAAGTAGATTCCTTGGGTTGCCCTAGAGCTAGGATTAGGTATGTGAACGTTGTCGTCCAATTATTTCAACTTACATGCATTCACTCCCATCATTAGGTTTATCTCATATATGAAACCAGCAAGGATACTAGCGCTAGTCTCCCATCAAACTAGAGTTCACACTCATATATGTTGAGAATGAAGAATATCCAATGATTTGGTCAACAATGAAGAAATGCGAGGGTGAGATAGGGTTCACACACATCTTGGGAAACAATAAGTCGTGCCTAGAGTCTCTCCTCATGCCAGAGATCGCATGAAACATTTAAGAAATAAAGAGCAAGTGTGTGGGTCTTCCTTAAGCACTAGGGTTTACACAAAGCAATGAAGTAATGTGTGAAGTAATGTGTGGGATCTATTTGGTGAGGTAGACAATGTAAGATTCCTAGACAATAAGGAAAACTACCCAACAAACAATTAGATTCCCAAGAACAATGCAATCGACCCAACACTTAATTGGAGGGCTCAGGAGGGCCCAACAACAATGGAATTCGCCCAACAACAATGGAATTCTTCCAACAATTAATTGGAAGACCCAACAACAATGGAATTCGCCCAACAATTAATTGAAGCGCCCGCCATCAATGGAATTCACCCGACAATAATGGAATTCGTGGACAACAAAGAAATGACAATTTCAACAACTTAGACACATCCAGAGGAAGAAATGTGCAACGAGCCACTCTCACCCATAACAATTATAAACACACGCATAGCAACAATTAATAGATTATTGGCAATTTTAATAAACTACAGAGACCAGTCATTTGCTCAACACACACAGAGGAAAAACAAGTCAATGAGACATGCATTTTACCCTAGAACCCAATTGGGAAAACCAATCGAATGGTGCTCAATATTCTTCTTTCTGCAAGTTTGTCAAGCTTTTACAATGCTCTCCTCATCCTTGGTCAAAATCCCTTTGGAAATGAGCGAGAGTGAAGAAATAGTTAAAGATTTGGGGTAAGGGAAGGCCAAAAACCATGGCTCCTCACTTCATGTTCCCTAGCCTTCTCTCATATCTGTTTCTTGTCATTTTTAAATTATTTTTCTTTAAATTTTCTATAGCCTCCTTATTTGGCTTATTCCAAGTAAACTTGCATTGTTTACATTGTTTTGCGTGACTTACATAATACATTATGATTGTCTATCTATTTTGTAAGTACTAATTCTTATTCACTCCACTCTTTAGTGCAGATTTGGTCTCACTAAACATCAACAATCATCATCATCAAATTATATGTTCTTTGTATCTTTGGCGAAAATGTTTCCAATATTTCCGGGCATTGAATGTGATGTGTCTTTTAATTAAAAAGATAAATGTATAAATAATGATTCTTGTATAAACAATATACATCTTTGTTGGTTACTTCTCTCACTTCTACTTCTTGGGCTGGCCTAGGTTCATATCTGAATAGGTTTCCAACAAAACTCTCTAAAACTATCGGCCCTACTGGTAAACCAGAAGGCAACACAACACACAGAATGCATTGTACAGTCTCACCCGAGATAGTTCTATGGGTGACTGCAATGCTCAAGTGCTTGCAGTATAGGAGTGAGTGGGAATCTGGGATTGTATTTTATCTTCTTCATGCATGGATCTGATTATTCATTATATTATTCCTAGGACTCATTCATCATTTAAGCCATGCATGCATTCTAATGTATCTATCTTAACCATTCATTCATTCATTCATAAACTAACTACTGACAGAAGGTAAATATGAAAGAAATATCACCGATAACAAATGTTTTACCGTGGTTCACCCCCTCCTGGGCTACGTCCACAAAGATTTGGATTCTCTGCTCTTTTATTTAGATTTCTGCAAAATATGATGTTGCGTGCACTACATCTCCCATCATACAATCATGAAAAAGGTTCAATAACCCCTATGAGGCAGATTAGATCACACCAGGCTCCTCATCCTATGATCTAACCCTCAAAATCTGGTATGTTTGACCCTTCTACAGCTCAACATATTTTACAACAATAACTCAACTACACTCATCGAACCACAAAACTAGAACAATCACTGAACCTCTAACCTAGACCTCCTAGGTTCTTATGTAAACTATTTTATAAGCTTATAGTCGTTACAATATTTACAAAAACCCTAACCCTAACATGGTTAGGTTTTCCTTCTTGCACACCTTGCATTCTTTTCCTCTTGCATGTTGCTTTTCCTTGCATGTGCTTCTTTTCCTGCCAGTTGTTCTTCTCCAAAATTAGGTCTTTCCCTCCAAAATTGGGTTTTTCCTCAAAATATGCCTACGCATAACAGGCCCCCAAGACTGACATGTGGCTCATCCTGAGCCACTTAGGTAGTGTGCGCTCCCTGCACTACCCTGTCCAGACTATGGAACCTTTCTACTAGTTCCTTTTCTTTCTCCCTCATCTGCACAACTTTTTTTTGTTAGCGCCTCTATTGTTTGTGTTGTTATTTCCTACTGCATTACTAYTGCACTCTCTGCTTATGCTTGTTCTCTACTTGTCTTTTCTTCCTCCAACTGCGCAATCACCTGTGATGCTTGKTCTTGGAGGGGTTCCAATTCYGCTTGTATTTCTTGCTTCTACGTCTGCACGACTTTCAACTTTGTCTGCAGCTTCTTCATGTCTTGAGTGCCCTTCAAGCGCTTTYTGATGCTCATTGTTTTCTGCCTTTGTTTCAGCTCTTATATGGCTGCATTGATTGTATCATCTTCTTGGTCCCACTATTGGAACTTAACATTTTCTTCCAGCATTGTCCATAACTGCACGGCTTTGTCGAACAGTTATTCTACTCCCTTTGCTTGTTTCTCCATCTCAGCTATTTGGAGTGTAGCTTCTTGTTTTCTTTTTTCTCGTACCTTGGGAGGAGTTGTAGGGTTGAGCCTTTCTTTGTTCTCCTCAATCTCCTGTCTGTATTGATCAATTGCTTTTGCAATGAGTTTGATCTTCTCCTCTGTGATTTTCTCCACTACTTGCGTGTTGTTTGGGATGCGATTGTATGTTGTTATCAATCCCTATTCTAATTTATTTGTGCATTCTTTCTCTTCCTCCTTCCCTACGGTAAATTGGTTGCATGTTATTTGAAGCATCTCTGTGACTCCTCTTCCCACCTCTAAGTTTGTTACATCCCTACGGGCCCTAGACTTCACTTCTTGCATAACACTGGCCTGAAAATCGTACAGTGCCTTAGTGGGTATCTGTGCCATGACCATTTCCACCTCCTCCAGGGGTTTCTACACAGTCTCTTGATCGAATATGATAATTTGACGCATTACCAAACATGTTTCCTTGATTTGGACTACGAATTGCATGGTATCCTCTCCTTCATTCTACGCAAGTGGTCGCTATGTATTTCCCTGTTGCTATGCGGTGGTCTGTTATCCTTCTTGGCTCCGTAGTTGTTGTATGTTTTCATGGACTTCTAGGAGCTTTGCCATAATTTATTCCCATTGTGCTTTTGCAATTCTGACTACTTCTTCACCCCTATCTTGAACCTTGTCCATGACTAGCTTCGCATCATCCTATGTTAGGGTGATGTCTGGGTCCTCTGTGTCATATTTCCTCTTCTTGCATGCATATTTTTCTTGCACGGGCTTCCTCACTTTTTTTGAAGGCTGCACCCCATTTTTTTCACCTTGGGCTCTCTCTTCTGCAGCCTGTGCAATATCCTTCCTCCCAGTTTGTAGCTGGATTCTTGTCCTTGTTACTTATAGTGTTCACCTCAACTGTTTTGGTACAACGCTACCCCCAGTTGGTTGAGTCTGCATTGTATCTGTTCTAATATTATTAGTCAGGCTACATGTTCTGGCTGACGACCCTGCTTCGGCCTTGTCCTTAGAACTAGAGGACTGCATCGTCCCTGTCCTCATGGCTGGTTTTACTACTCTTAGCTGTCACTGCTAGGCCATTCTTTGATGATCCATTCCACTTACCCTCTCGTGACGCAATATTGCATCTTGATCCATGCCTTCTTGGGATCCCTGGTAGCTTGGATCCATACGTGATGTCTGGATGCCTTGAATTTGGCTATCCCATTTGTCTCTTACACTATCTCCATCGGTATGTGCCACACATTTTTTGTGCGTTGTTGGATTTATTCTAGTATCATTGCAAAGAAAATGTTATTCACTTGTTGTGTTTTGTTGTCCTTTGCCTACTAGAGGGACTTGTATTTGGCTACATAACACTTCCCCATCCTGTCCAATAATTTTGAGAATTTG
>JASDQU010095916.1:0-21718 GCA_032191745.1 Picea mariana | reverse complement strand
AATAACACTTAAACATTCGTAAAATTTACATTCACATAATAGATCGCATTACATGAATCATCATCAATAACACTTAAACATTCGTTAGGGTTCATAAATTTTAAAGTTTGAGTGTATTACTTAATAGTTTCATCGTGGCGAGAAAATGAAGTGTATAGGCCTCAGGTAATCCTGGTTGTCTAAGTCAAAAGGTGGTGTTACAATTCAATATTTAGGGCTCTCTTCATTCATGTGACATGACACACTATGCTTCTATGTGGGGAACACATTGATTCACCAACATAATGACACATACTGCAATCAGGCACATATCTACACTAATGACACTTACATGTGTGTTAATTACCTCATGCTTCATAATTATTTATAATAATAATAATAATAATCTCATTTAAGGTCACAGCCTAGACAAACACCAAATTGATGTATGAGGCCCCCTCGTTTCTAGGGCAAGGACTACCCTCCATGCATCAATTTGACTACCAAGTCTATAGAGGTGTACATACCCTAGTGCCTTCCAGATTCAAACCTATGTTCATGGCCCTCATACCACACCTTTACTCTTATTAAATGTATGTCAATATATTATGCATAGCAATGACCATTTTGGGGGTTAAAAAGGTTGTTAATAAAGACAAAGATCATAGGTGTAGGTTAAGATAAAAATCTTAATAAGTATGTAGTCAACTGGGAAATGTAGGACAGTGGTGAACTACAATGTATACACTCTGATTCATGTAAAATAAAAAAATAAAGAGAAATTAATGGAGGGCATGCCAGAGATCTGTGGTTTGAATCATGCGGCTGCCAAATTATTCCAAGGGCATCACGAAATTTGGGATTCAACAATGGTGGTCTTGTGAGTCAATGCTCCAGATGATGACATTCAATGGGAGTAAATTGATACAACAACAACTTGGTTTCTTGATACATTGTTCTCGTGTGAAGGCTGCGCTAGATCTTAGTCCTGGTGTCGGGTTTAATTCTCAGCACAACACAACGGGCTCTACCTGAGAATCCCCAAATACATATTCATTATTATTATTTTGGTTTGATGTTTGTCCACCCCCATTAGTAGGCGAAGAAATAAGAATAAATTGAGAGAGGTAGAAGAATAGAACAATATACGACATTCCTCTGCTTCTCACAGAAACTGCATCAATCAATTGGTTCAGTTCATATCAATATCCATGGAGAAGAAGACAAGGCTTAGGAATTGGGATTACCTGCTATGTTTTCTCTGCTGGCAGTAATATAGTGCAACTCTGAACATAAGTATGGCCAAGCAAAACAAGATTGAGGAGAAGGACGAAGGGAAGAGCTTGAACAATGAACACCCAAACTACTTTTAGGTCCTCGTAATATATATATAATTTATTTTGTATTAAGGCTTTATAGATATATAAAATATAATAAATATATATAATTTTGTATCAAATCTTTATATATATATGAAAGAATTTAATTTAAATTAAAACAAATTTAATAAATAAAATATAAAACAAATGAAATTAATTAAAATATTAATAATTATAATAGAATCAAAATAAGATAAATTAACAATATAATAACAATTTAACTAACAATTATTTAAATTGGAGGATGGGAAACGTCGGACCTTGCATGAGGCCCGCATGCCTCCCTCCCCCATTCCCTAAATAGAAAGTTAAACCTAACCAAACCCTAATAGTTCACTAGTTTGGTTTTCTTGTTTGCTATCCATAAGGCAGCCTCACCCTACCTCTGCCGCCATGGTTGTTTGTTTACAGGTTGCAGATTTAAGGTGTGGTTTGGAGTTTTAATGGAGCGGCCACATCCTAGAAATGAGGCACTTTGAATGGCTACATGGAAATGCTAGTTCAAGATCATGGCCCCCTCATTTCCCCCTGTGTGCAGTCGACTTAAGGCGTAGAGCATAGAAGACTCGCTTATTGGCTTGGCGCTTGTCGTTTGACATGCATTTGTTTCGTGTGCACCCTTTGTTTGTGTGTTGATATAGGAACATGTGCTTGATAGTTTCAGAAGGGGTGCGGCCCATGGCCTCCCTGTTGGTGAATGGATTCCACGGATTGAGCGTGAGCAACACAGATTTGGGCATGCGTTTATTTTTTTTAGCGTGTGAGAACCTCACCCAAAGACGAGCCTCCACTCTTTTCATAAATAGATGCTATCTTTGGCTGCTAGACGCATGGTATTGGTTTATGTGTTGTTGAAAACCCGTGGTTGTATGTGCAGGTGCTAGCTTTGTCTTGGGCTTTGGGGTTTGGTGGTAACGCTGACTTTAGTTTATGTGTTTGTTGTAGGTGCGTGAAATGGTAGAGCCTGCGGGCTTTGGGTTTATGCATTTGTGCTGTGCTAGCACTGCTTTGTGTGTATTGAACGGTGCTTTATGCGTTTGTTGGACTGTAATTTTCTGGGTTTCCTCGCGAGAGTTCGAATCTCTCAGGCGACGTGTAGCTCCGACTTTCTTCCACCGTTTCGGCGGAACTTAAACAGACTGATTAGTGATGCAATCTTACTTTTATTTTGCTGAATCCAAAGACTCTGTTTTGTGCCCTGATGGTTTATCAGATGATGATAAAAAAAATATAATCTTAGCACACCTTCTTACATGGCTACAAAGATGTGGATGAGAGAGAGTGAATTCTGATGATGATGACCATTCAGTTTTCTATTTTTTTTTTTTTTTTTTTCTAGTATTTTGTTTGTCTATTTTCATTTATTTAAATTAGGGTTTTACCTAGGAACATCTGGTGTGTCTTACATTCGCCGCTATGGTGCATGCATTCATTTGTTGGGTAAGCTCAACTGGATTAAGATTCTCCTCGAAATGGAGGTAACTATGGCCAGCCTTGATTTGCCAATTTTTCAAGGTGAGTTGAATGTTTGATGTTTTGTAAGTATCCATGTTGGTTGTGTTAAGCTATGGTACAGTACAGGGTAAAGCCGTAAATATCTTGGTCAAGTTACGAAACTTCCGATCTATACATGGTTTCGTGAACTAGTAAGAACACTTGCTTTTCTTTTTCCAAAATCGTTCACTAGCACCATCCAATCCCAATTGAGGTTTGCATTAAGTTTTTTTAATAACAGTATCCAATCCCTTTATTCACCTGTTGCCGAAAATTATCTGATTCTAGAATTTGAGATTTGATATATAGACTGTTAAACGACTCACCATTCAGCAGAAACAACGTGAATTATAGGGAAGAAGCCTACTTTTTTCGCCATTATGTGTTCTTCATTGAGGTTTTATTGCATGTGTATTCTCTTTTTTAAAACATTTGCCCAAGGAGTAGCCATTGATTTGTTCCGTATTTAGGGCCCTATTGCTTCATTTCTCTTCCATGTTTTCAATATTTTTATGGAAAAGGATGTGCAAAAGGGCAAACCCCGTCGTCTTCATAACTGTGCAAAGGAAAATCATATATGGAAGTACCGAGGTTGTGAAATGCCAGGCTAAACTGATTATAAAACGAGGAAGTAAGAAAATAGGGCAACACACCAATAGCCTCAAGGGAAGTCTTTTAGGGTTTCCATACTATAGTCAACAGAAGCGAAAAGGACATATCCTCCTCTTCATGCCTTTGTAAAGGAATATTATATGAAGCGAAGAGCTGGGCTAGAATATTATATGAAGCGAAGAGCTAGGCTTAATAACTCTTTGGTAAGGAGCTTTATTTTGTCTAATTTAACCTTATCTTCTTCTGCCTATTAATTTACAATTTCATCAGTTTGAAACTTTCAATTAAATGCCTGATCAAGATTGTGTGAAATTAAGGTGTGTTACAGAAGTCAAAGCCTTCTCTTGGAGAGGGAAGTCCTTTTATTGCTTTTACTGAAAAAATACTTTTATTGCTTTTTATGTAAATAGCCAACGCATAATCAGTCTTTTTACAGAAGTAAAGTAAAGCATAATCAGTCCTTTTTCAGAAGCCTTCTTCTGGAGAGGCCAGAGAGGCAAAAATGAGATATGAGGAAAAGGATTGGATTGGTTAGGCTTGAATTGCGTTATTTGCATTGTCTTGTATGCTCCGAATTGTGAGGTTGATGTGCTTCTTTATTTCTTTCGGTGTTATTGTTATTGCAGGTTAAGCAGAGGGGAATTTGGGCTGGGAACATGGCCCTTAAGGCTCCAATGTTTCAACTACAGCTCTGATACCAAATGTAATGACTGGTTTTAAATTAACATCTAAAAATTCTACCAAATCCTACCAAATGTACAACAATTTCTACCAGGTTTATAAAAGAAGAATTATTTCAAATTTTCTCAACACTTACGCAAGTAAAATTTATCAATGAGTAATAAATCTAATTAAAACAATACATAAATTTGAATTGAATACCTTAACTCTGATGCTAATTTCCGTTGCCAGTTGTCTTTCTGTTTCTCTTCTTCTACCTGCTACACAGTCCAGTCCTATTGCAAACACAGAAAAATAATTGCCCAAAACTATTGTCCACCCTGCCAACCAGGAAAACGACCTAGCTCTAGGATATCTACAGATATCCTGGCCCTCCAAGCCCAAAACCTCTAGCAACTCGGTGCCTGCCTAATCAATATGTCACAACCAACAAATCCTGTGCCTCAATCTGAGCACACCAATTTCACAGCCCCTCTAAGCTCTCTGCAATACTCAGAGCTCTCCAAAAATCATGGCCAACTTCTCGTAGAATGATTTCTCCTCCCGACTCCTTTCCCCCTCTTATTCCTCCTTCACCACCTTCCCTTTATTTACTCCCCTACCTAATACCTTATCCCATTATTAAATATCTTATCCATTCATTAAATATCTTATCCATTCATTAATATGTTATCCATCCATTAATATGTTATCCATTCCTTAATACGTTTCCCTTTTCGGGAACGTAACTTAAATTAATAGTATATTTTATTATTCACCATTAATTTAATACTTTATTAATTAATGAATTAATTAATAATTAAATCAATCATTAACCATCATGAACAACTATTTAATAATAATCAATTAGAAATGTTATTTTAATACATAAATACAGTTTAGCTAATCTTTTAGGATTATATTATTAAATTAATTATACTTAATAATCAAGGGTCGTTACATGTTCACATTTATTAAATAGGCCTTATTACCTAATGTCGACCTTTATTACATGGAAAATATATTATTCTACCTACGTGAGGGGTTAGGGAGGTTACATCCCTAACATGCCCCCCCCCCTTGAAGAACAAGCTTGTCCTCAAGGCTTGAAATGAGGAAATTGTTGCAGAATGGTGGTCAGATCCAAGGCTGAATATTCTGGAGTTGTATATTTTCATTGAACTAACACTTCCTTGATGGTTCACTGATGGAGATGATGGTCTTGCTAGTCCAAGTCTATTTGTTGCTACAACCAAATAGAACCTTCTTCATCCAAATCAGGTACACTAGTTTGAGTGTGGCACTTAGTTCCAATCTTTAAGCATGAGACATGAAAAAAAGGATGGAGCTTAGAATGACTGGGAAAAGATAACTGGTAGAACATACGCCCCCCACGCCTGAGAATTGTATAAGGACCATAACATTTGGGAGCAAGTTTATTAAAGTGTTCAACCTTAAGTGAAGTCTTCTTATAAGGATGTAGACTAAGAAAAACTTAGCCCCCTTCAACAAATTGATGTTTGGAGTGACCTTGATATGCTTGTTGCTTCATGTGATTCTAATCCATGACCAAATTTTCTTTGAGGGTATAGAGAATGGCCACTTGGACTGTAATATTTTTTTCAACCTCTTAAACCTTCAAGACACCTAGAATGTATGAGAGAAATGATGGTGGATTTTGTCTGCATAGTAATTCAAAAGGAGTTGTGCAAGTGGCTATATGGTAACATATAGTGTACCACCATTTAGCTAGGGATAACCACTGAGCCCACTAATTTTTTCTTTTAGATGCAAAACAACACAAATATGTCTCCAAACACTTAATGAAAAATTCACTTTTTCCATCAGTTTTGGATGATAGGTGGTGTTTAGATCTAATCAGGTTCCCTAGAGCCTAAACAATTCTTGGAAAAAATTGCTAGTGAAATTTGGAGCTTTATTAGAGACAATAGAATGAGTCATGTCATGAAGTTTGAAGATATTATCCATGAAAATGTGAGCCATTGTGGAGGCGATGAAGGGGTGTTGAAGAGAAAAAAAATGAGCATATTTGGAAAGACGATCGACTACCACCATGATGAATGACTCATTTCCTGATTTAGGTAAGCCAACAATGAAATCCATAGAAATATACCTCCAAATAGAAGGGGGAACAAAAAGTGGTTGGAGTGTTCCTAGGGCTTTGAATGTTTCTCCCTTATTGCATTGACAAACATCACATTCAACCACAAAGGTGCAAAAATCTTTTTTGATGCCATCCCAGAAAAAAGGAAGATCTGACCATTTCATAAGTTTTGGTAAACCATGAATTCCCAATTTTGGGTGAAGCATGAAGATTATAAAGCATCGTGAATTTAATTTGCGATTGTTTTCTTAAATATGGATGACATTTGTAGCGAATTTGTTCATTATGCCAGGAGTACCCTAGAGAAATTGGAGAATGGTGTTGCAATCGTTGGACATGCGACAAAGTTTGGGGACTTGTAGCCATTTGTGGTGAATAACTTGGACCCAATATGGAACAATGAAGGAGAGGAAAAAAAAGGACCCTTGTTCTTCATACTTCCTGGAAAGAACGTTAGTAGCCACATTTTATTTTCCCTTCTTGTAAATTATCTCATAATCATATCCAAATATCTTGGTCACCCATTTTTATTGCTCTAAGGATGAAATTCATTGTTTTAGAAAATACTTGAGGCTCTGATGATCAGTCTTAATTTGGAAGAGTTTCCCTAATAGATAAGGATCCCAGAGATACACAACATGCATAATAGCCAACATCTCCTTTTCATAGATTGATTGACCCAATTGTCTCTTCAAAATTTGTTTGCTAGATAAAGCCAAAGGCCTACCATCTTACATGAGGACTGTCTCAATTCATTTCCCTGAAGCATCACATTCTAGGAAAAAAGTCTTGGTGAAGTTGGGAAGTGCTAGGACAAGAGTTGTGCACTTAGCCTCTTTCAAGGTGTGGAAGGATTGATAAGTTGTTGGAGTCCAAGTGAAAGTTTTATTTTTAACGAGAGCAGTGAGAGGTGTTGTAATTTTTCTATAATTATGAACAAATTTGCGATAATATCCCGTTAAAACCAAAAAACCACACAATCTATTAAGAATTTTAAGGCGAGGCCAATCCTTCATAGCTTCAATTTTCTTAGGATCCACTCGTACAACATCCTTGACGACAATATGACTTAGGTACTCCACTTTTGAGGCTCCAAAGGAACATTTATATTGTTTGAGGAAGCGTTTGTGTTGAGAGAGTAGATGGATAACTCGATCCACTTAGGAGATATGGGATTGCCAAGCTTTACTATAGATGAGAATATCATTAAAGAAAATTAAGTCAAAATGACAGAGGAAAGGGAAGAACACATGATTCATGAGACTTTGAAAAGTGGAGGGATAATTACACAGGCCAAAGGGAATGAACAAGAACTCATAGTGATCCTCATGAGTTCTAATTGCAGTATTGGGAATGCCTTCCTCTTTCATACATATCTGGTGGTAGCCAGAATTAAGATAAATTTTAGTAACTTACTGTGCACTGTTCAATTTATCCAACAAGTCACCAATTCCATGAATGGGAAATTTGTCTTTGATGGTGAGATTTTTTAGGGCATGAAAGTTGGGACACATATGCCAAGTTCCTTATTTCTTGAGTACCATTACCACAAGAGATAAATAGGGGATAGTACTAGGATGGATTACACCTACTTCGGGCAATTATTGAATTTTTTTCTCAATTTCATTCTTCTAGGAAAAGGGATGATGATAAGGGAGAACGTTGGGAGGAAGATTGTCTGGGACAAGATGAATGGAATGATGATGAACACCATGAGAAGGGGAAATTCCATGGGGAGTGGTAAAAACAACTTGGTGTTGGGAGAGGATAGATTTGAGGTCAAGATTCATAGAAGGTGTCTCAATGGCTTGGATGGAATGGAGTTGGGAAATAATGCTCGAATGACCTTTTTTGAGGAGATTTTCCATTCTATGGGAATTGATGATCTCAAGGGATCCTGTTGTGATTCCTTGGAACTTATATGTTTGTCCCTCTTGTTGGAATCATATGGTTAATTCCTTAAAATCCATGAGGATGGGGCTAAGAGTACGTAACCATTCCACATCGAGCACATATTCACAAATTCCCATGTCGATATAAAACATATGATATTTTAGGATGTACTCACCAATTTGGAGGTGCACATTTTCACAATGCCCCCCACATTTATGGAACTTCTAATGACAATCATGATTTGAATTTTTTTTACTGCAAGGATATAGCAATTGGTTTCTTGGGCAATGTGATGATGAATAAAACTATGGGTCGTGCCACTATCAATTAGGATGATGACCTTCTGATGCTTAATATAGACAATTAACTTGAGGGTTTTGGGAGCAGAGAAACCAATGAGGAAATTTAGTGAAATGATCGATTCAACCTCTGGTGGATTAGAGGGAGAGATAGGATCAACTATCTCTGGTAGTTCAAGCATAGGTGAACCCTCTACTTCTTCATTAGAAACATCCTCAGAGATGGACATAAAAATATTATGTTCCTTACACTTGTGCCCTGGAAAATATGTGTCATCACAACTATAGAAAAATCCCCCGAGTAGGAATTCAACCATTTTTTCCCCGATCAATTTATGTATCTTGAGTGGAGGGGAAGGAGAGGAGGGATTTGAGGGTCTGTGGAAAGGAAAAAAAGAGTTTTTTATTGTTTGGGAGGTGACAAAATATTTTTCTTCCTTATCTCATTTAGTAGCTTCCATCTAGGTCTGTGGGAGATCCATTAAGATGTGGGCACAAATTTCATCCTTGAGGCCACTAATAAATAATTCCCCAAAAAAGACATCTGACATACCCTCCACGGAGAAATCAAAGAGCTCAAAGGAATCTATAAATTATTCTATTGTGCCTGATTGTTTCAACTTGGTCAAATGTCCTAAATGGTGGATGTCAGTGTCAAAGAATTCATAAAGATCTGCAAAAAATTGTGTCCAAGATACATACCCTTGGGATGAATTTTTTCTCCATTTCCACCATTGCTATCATTTAGGATCTAGATAGAGAACACCATAATATAGTTTGGCCAAATCATCAATAATTTCATGTAAAGAGAGATAATGTTCCATTTGAGTGACATCCGAGCCATCGGATTTTTTCACCTCCACTCTAGAAAGACATAGGTCCCACTGAAATTCGTTGTAATGAAAGGACATGGAATGGGAGGATTTAGTTTCTTTTCGGGTTCTAAGGTGGTGCATAAGAGAGAGGATATTGTGTTTTCTTAAATAGTGTGGTCAATTTTTTCACTCCTTCTTGGGATTGCTAACGCACTGTGGTCAAGTGGTGCATTGATGCAGGAAGTGATTCTAGTGGGGTGAGACAATAATTTATGCTAGAAATGTTGGAAGTAAGGTCATATATATCATTATGATTATTCTCATTGATATTCTTAGTTATTGATGCTGGAATCTTGGGAAGAAGAGCACAAGAAAGAAATCAAGCTCAAATAAAAAATCATGGAACAAAGTAAGACCAATGGACTTGTTCCTCATCGATTGCATTGAAGCCTTAGAGAGAAGTGTCACATATTGAAGGATTGGAGAGCATAAAAGGGGATACACTCCTTAGGCTTTACAAGTTGATGGGGAATGTGATCTTGCTAGTTGGAACTACTGCCAGAATTATAAATTGTTAAATTAGGATGCAAGTTTTATATCGAGTGCCTATGTATGCATGCTTATTTTTAGGATGGAGTGCCTATGTATATTGTTTAGAACCTCTTACTCCAACACCTAGGCATCTTTTTATCTAGTGACTTCCTTACTGCAAATCAGATTAGTAGCTCACAAAAAAAAATTACACTGCTGAAATATTCAACTCAAATAAAGATAGCAAAAACAAAAATGGAAACCAAATAATGCGGACATAAACACCAATATTTTTTGGTAGATTCCCTTGAAAAACCCTAGATGGAAAACTAGTGCCGAGAATAATTTTACTATGATAAAATGAGGGCTCTCATAACAGGGATAATGACCCATTGAGAGAAATACAACTGCAGACAAACATGCAAAAGTATGTTTCTCTATATAACCCAGACCTGCACATTTTTGGGGGTGTACGCTCTCGCCCTTAAGTTCCCCCATGTATACATTCATGTCTTCACTCATACCCACATACACGTACGCAAATACTGAACATAAAAATCCATATGGTGCAACCCTTTCATGTGGCTTCTCTTGACTGAAAACCACTCGTGACTTCCTTTGTTCTCTCTTCTCCTTGACCTGTATGATCTCTATATGGAATTCCTTCTCCACCTATCCTATATATCCTTGAATCACATTCCTTCATGATCCAACCCTGTCTATTTTGACTCTCTCAACACAACTCCTACCAAGTTTCTTTTCCTTTACCTGAGCGTTGCTTTTATAATCTTGTGTTATAACCTAACCCTAATCTACGAAGTGATTGATGGTTGATATTACTTCTAACCTCACTTGAAATCAATGGATAATAGTAAAAATGATAACGTTTAGTATTTCCTTAAATAAATCAATTAATTCAAATAATTAATTAGTAAAATAAACATACTTTAATATGTACTTTAACAAAAGTAAATCCAAGTATACAATGATTTGGATGATTTCCACATGTATAGACACATAGACTTGTGTGGAAATACCTATCTGATGCTACCACTAACATCAACACTCCCTCTTAATGATGAAGGTATTTTGCACCATGCCAAGTTTGTCTCTGAAGAACACAAACTTCCCTTTCTCTAAGGGTTTGGTGAGGATATTTGCAACCTACTCATTTGTGGAAATATACTAAATCTTAAATGATCCCTTCTAGATCATATCCTAGATGAAGTGGTATATGATCTCAATATGCTTGGAACTGTCATGGAATAATGCATTCTTTGAGAGTTTTATACAAATTTTATTATCATAGTATATCACCGTAGGATCCAACTCCTAATAAAAAAAATATGTAAGCCATTTGTGAATCCAAATGGCCTCACAACTAGCCATACTAGCTTTCATATACTCTATCTTTGTTGAACTGAGTGCTATTAAATTTTTCTTCCATTTGAAAAAAGTAATCACTATTGATCCCAAGTTGAAGCTACACCCTGAGGTTCTATTTATGTCTACCACAGTCCCTGCCCAATCTAAGTTTATATATCCCTGCAACTCCACTCTATCCCCTCCAAGATACCTCAATACATACTCCATTGCACCTCTCAAGTACCTGAGAACATGATTTGTTGTGATCTAATGCACTTGCCTCGATTCCACCATGAAATGACTCAAGGTGTTAAAAAAAAAACAAATACCTGGTCTGGTGTTGACCAAATACATCAAGGACCCTATCAACTCCCTATATATCATGAGATCCATCAAATTTGAATTTGAAGTCACCGCCTTCTTTAGATTGGTAACCATAGGGGTAGCCATCGGTTTACAATCCTTCATCCTAAATCTCCTCAAGATCTATACTACATACTTCCACTGACTAAGGAAGATCTCACCCAATTCCTTCCATACCTCTAATACCAATAAATAATGCATTAATCCAATTTTCTTCATCTCAAACTCAGTAGCCAATTATTCTTCGCACCCTGCAATAAGATCTTATGCACATGTGAGAAATAAATAATCAATATACAGAACCAAGATGAGTGGATCTGCCTCAAATAATGTGAAGTAAAAGTGATGATCCACTTCACTCTTGGTAAATCCCATACTCCACAAGTATCCATCAATCCTGAAATACCATCCCCTGGGTGCATATTTGAGTTCGTACAAGAATTTATTAAGACAAAACATATGAGACTCCCTACCATGTACCTCAAAGCCTTGAGGTTTCTCTATGTATACTTCCTCCTTAATGATCCCATCGAGGAAATTTTTTTTCACATCTATATGATGTACCCTCCACCTCATAACTGAAGCAATATAAATAGCAACTCGAATAGAAGAATGTCTGGTGACTGGAGAAAATTTCTTCTCATTGTCCACTACCTCTTTTTGGGAGAACCCTCTCACTGCAAACCTCACCTTGAAATTATTTATGCTACCATCTGCACCATGATTGATCTTGTAGAGCCACCTATAAATCACTACTAACTTCCCCTCTAGTCTCAGAACTATGTCCCAAAAATCTTCTCCATGATAGAGGTGTACTCCTCTACCATGGCATCCCACCATACTTGTTGATACGCTTCTTCCTAAAAACTGGAAGGCTCAACATCAACGATCCTACTTATAAGTTCCATATAGTTAGGAAACTTCTTCAAAGGCATGCACTCTCTAATCAGACTTCTAGGAGCCTGACCAGCATCCTTCAATGTCTGTAATAGCCATATGGGTATCCTAAAAATATTGGAAGGGGATAAATCCTCCTTCCCACATGAATTCTAAACTATTGATTATTTCTCATCCTTCAGAGCCTACTTCTCCTCATCCTCTGTCACTATTGGTGACTCATAAGATCTCCTAGATGTGAAGTTATCCTCTAGCTTAACATCTCTTCTCACAACTGCCTTCTGCTGCACTGGAATGAAAATCCTGTAAGACTTTGAGTTCTCTTTGTAGCCCAAAAATATACCCTTATGTTTTGAAGTCTCCAACTTCTTCCCATTCTCCAAAGGAACATGGATGTAGACTGGACAACCAAATATCCTCAAATAACCAATCTCTAGATTCACTCATGACAATGCCTCCTCTGGAGTCTTGTCCCCCAATATCCTATGAGGACTCATGGTTTGCACATATATTATTGTGTTACATGCCTCTTTACAAAGAACCATAGGAAAATCTTGGTCATGTATCACAACCCCCATAGAAATGATGATGGACCAATTCTTTCACAACTATCTTCTATGTAGGATTCTATGAGACTGTTATCTCCCTCTTGATCCTTGCCTCCTTGCAAAAATCCTTGAATCCATTGGAGGTGTAATCTCGCCCATTATATGACCTCGAGAAATTGACCTTATTCCTTGTCTATTTCTCCACCCAAGATCTAAACTCTTTGAGCCAACTGAAGACCTCATCCTTGGTCTTCATAAAGAAGATCCATTTTTTTCTAGAAAAATAATCAATAGACGTCACATAGTATGATGATACTTGTACTTATGATGTTGACATTGGCCAACTCACATATGAATGGATAAGATCGAATATCCTCTTGGACCTACTCTAGCTTCTTGGAAAATAATCATTGACATTCTTACCAAGTGAACACCCTCTACACACTTCGTAGTTATCAATACTGAACTCTAGAAGACCTATAAAAATCCCTCTCATAATCGACAATTCCCTATTGTGTAGGTGTCCCAACCTCCTATTACACAACTCACATATGATGTCACTTTCATGTACCAAAGCGTAAACAAGCTTTCTCCGCAACCATTATAAAGTGCCCTCTCTAACCTAGATGATAATTGCACTATCTAGGATAACTTTCTTTGCACATATGAGTACTTTACCTCTCTAAAAAAAAATGGAAAAAACTTTGTCCTCCATAGATGAGACTGAAAGAAAATTCTTCTTCAACCCTGGTATGTAAAGAACATCATGGACATCAAACAAACCTCCTGACTCAAGATGGAACTTAATTATCCCCTCTCCCTTCACTGCATACTTGACATCATCACCAATATGCACATGAACATTTGAGTCCCTCTTCATCCGAATCATAAATAGATATAGTTCTTTTGTCATAAGACAAGATGCACCGTTTTCCAAGAACCATGCACTTCTCATAGTTGTTTTGGTAGAAAGGAAAGAAAATGATGATCAATCCTTCTCAAACTTTGCTACAAACTCATCTAGTTGTGTCTCTACTGATGATGTTGTCTGCCTCTTTCCTTTACCCTTCTTCTTCTATGGATACTGAGATGCATAA
This sequence comes from Picea mariana, assembly GCA_032191745.1. Classification (NCBI taxonomy): domain Eukaryota; kingdom Viridiplantae; phylum Streptophyta; class Pinopsida; order Pinales; family Pinaceae; genus Picea; species Picea mariana. The sequence continues at coordinate 7,661 of JASDQU010095916.1, read as the reverse complement.
TTCCCATTCTTATGACATGAGAAGAACATGGTTTTACTACAGTCATTATTCTTCCCTAGTTGTGACGATCCTCCATCACTATTACCTTTCTTGCTAGAACTCTTTCCTTTTCCCTTATTTTTCCTACTGATAAAAGACAATTTTTCTTCACTATTTTACTTCTTTTTTATTTTAGACTCCTCCTGAGTCTCTTCTTGGATGCAATCATCCCAAAGTCTCTAATAATATAGGATATTCTCTCGAGCACAAAATCCCTTGAAAATGGTTCCCATGACATGAGAATACCATTGAATGTGACATTTACAATCTCTACGTCCTCCATTTTCTCCCTTATGTCTGCAAGATGATGGTTCCCCTATATGATACTCATAAAATAACTAGTAAAATTATCATAACTAGACATATGTGTTGATATGAGTCTATTCCTTAAGACCATCTTCCTATTATTGTTAGTGCTATAGAATAAACCTACCAACGGATCAAACATATATTTGGTTGTGTTATTATTATATAGGTGAGGAATTATATGATCCTTCACGGAATTAAAGAGGAACCTCTCTTCTTTGATCTCCTTCTTGTTGTAAGCTTCCAAAGTTGTTGGATATGTCATTGGATAAACTACTTTTTCCACTAACTCCCAAAGGTCATACTCTTTTAATGCCAAAGTTACTCTTTATTTCGAATATAGGAAGTTGAATGCTTCATCCAATCTATCTTCAACTCTCAGTGGTGTTGTTTCCATATCTAAGACCTGATAAAATTCCCTAGAAATAACCTGGTGCTGAAAAACTTCCCCTGTGCTAACCTGTATGACCTTGTACACACCTGTCACCACTGCAAATGACGTATGTATGCATTAGTTCTTACTTCATCTTGTGATGATTGTATCTAAAGTTTCCCTCATATTTAAGCACATGTACCTTCTATAACTCTATGTACAACCCCATAAACTTGCAAAACCCTAGTTCTACCTTAGTAAAATTGTTTCTATGAAATCATTCCTTCGATTTCTTCTTGTTGGTTATGGATATGCTAAGATCTCTTGTAACTATGATATATCTAGGATCAACTAGTATGTATCTAAGATTTGGCTTCCCTTCAAAGAATGCACTATGATATCATGTTAAAAACCTCCTACTCTAGCACCTATTTATCTTGTTAGCTAATGACTTCCTTACTACAAATCAGATTATCATCTCACAAAAAGAAAATGCACTGCTAGAATACTCAACTCAAATAAATATATCGAAAGAAAAAATGGAAACCAAATCATGCACACATTAACACTAATATTTTTGGGTATACAACCTTAGAAAAACCCCAGAAGGAAAACAAGTGCTAAGAATGATTTTATTATGATAAAATCAGGGCTCTCATAACATGGATAATGGCCCACTGAGAAAAATACAATTGCAAACAAATTTGGAACATTCTAGAGAATAAATCTTTTAGAAATCCTATTTATTATATCTAACTACCACAATCAACCTTATTTAATAATATAGTGGACCTATTCCACCCTACATTGAATTGCCTCCACTAATAATACATAACAACATTCTCATTGGGTACCTCCCATATTACCTATCTAGGTATACTACATAGGGGATAAGATTCCACAAGAGAGGAGGGATCAAGGTATAACTTCTTTTATTTAATTCTATTTGCCCACATTTTTTTTTGGGGGGGGAGAATGAGGGGACGCATGAGTCTCTTGGGGAGACCACATTGTGCCTTGAGCTCCTTTCTATTTAAACCCTGTCGGTGGGTTGTTTTAGGTTGTTCACTCCTTGACTTGTTTTTATTCTTGTGTTGGTTTGGTTCTAGTTCTCGTTCTTCATTAATTTGTTTTTTCATTGGGTTCCTCTTTTTGTCTCATTCATGTGCTCTTGGTATGGGAATGGAAACAAATATCTAGAGGAGGAGAGCCATTTCTAGATGGTTGTAAGAATTTATTGATCATTCTAGGAGGGAATAGATGCATGTGTGCATGGGACTGATGACAATTCTGAAAGAACTTTCCACAAATAAGAATCCTTGGATTTTTCATCATTTATTTTCCCTAACCAGTAGCACTAGAGCCTCGGAAATAAATTGGAACAACCCAAGGGACAACATGGTAGAGAAAGGGGTTCATTTCTTTGGATTGTGTAGGAAGAGAGTTGGGAATTAGGATTTTTGTGTGGTTGGGAAGACCTGAGAGCATGTTATCTAATTGTTGTGTGTAGAGTTAGCCTAGGACCCATCCTTGTAGATTCATAGCCCTGACTCGGGGGTGACACTATTATTGAGAGTGAATGAACAACCATTTCTATGGTTGGGTGGAATTTCCTTGGTCTACATCCAATTGGTGAATAGTTAAATTAAAATATAAGTTCTCTCTATGTTTTCTATGTAATTTATATATTCCATTGTGTATATTTATCTCCTAAACGATGTGATTATGCTATGTTCATTTTCTATTTATTGATGTGCATGGAATTTTAAAGTATTCTTTTATGGTTTCTTCATTTTCTTGGTTATTACTTGTTGTTCATTTCTTGGAAGGTTTCATGTTCTTGATTAGGAAAGATTGGAACATAAATAAAAATTGTTCAAGAAGGGCATACTTGAGGTAGCATGGCCAACCTACTGGTGGTTGGGGATGTCACATAGTTGGTATCATAGCATATTGAAGGAATTTCTGAAAGTAACATGACCCATACTAGTGGTATGTGTACATCATAGTGAGTGCCTTATATGTAGTGCATAATGTGTTTGGAAATCTTCCAATGAAGCTCTTGTGTCTCCATCATGAAGTGAGAAACAATGCCAATTGCAAACGAAATCTCATGTTGAGTATGAGATAAGTATATGAGGCTTCCAAAAATTTTACAATGCAAAGTGGAATCAACTAGTGGTGTGGAACACTTCACCTCAAGCTTGACTCCAAATAGAAATCGAGTTGGTGCAGGCTTACAATCAGCCATGTGAAAACAAGCTAGAATATCAAGAGGATAATTGGGATACGTAAGAGATATATTAGAAGAGGACTGAGTGATATTAATCCCAAGAAAATAGTGCAATAGATCCAATTCACTCATGGAAAACCTTTCATAAAAATAAGTTTTGATTCTTACAATTATGGATGAGATGCTCCTAGTGATAATCAATTCATTGACACAGAGAGCCAAAAATAGAAGAATATCATCCTATCTCAATATTTAGGCATTCATATTTGAGTGGCATCTAAAGAACCCAACTGGGAGAAGAAAGGAGTCCATATTGGCATATCAAGCTTGTGGGTCATGTTTGAGACGATAGAGAGACTTCCACAATATGAAAACTAATGAATAATCTTGAACAAATCCCCGTGGCTTATCCATGTAAATATCCTCATGTATATCCTAGTGAATAAATTCACTCTTCACATCAATCTGATGAACATCCCAAACATGAGTTGAAATAATAGAAAGTATTAGGTGAATGGAGTTATTTTTGGCAATGGTGGAAAAGGTCTAAATGTAGTCAACACCAAGAACTTGAGAAAAACATTTAGCCATGAGTTGCGCTTTGAACATGTCAAATGATCCATCCACTGAAAATTTGGTCTAACATATCCACTTACATTGCACCATTTTTCTTCCCTTAGGAAGTGGAACAAGATCCCAAGATTTTTTATGAATCAACGAGATGTACTATTCCTCCATTGTTGAATACCACTCAACAACACTTGATTATTCATGACAGGACTACGGATCTGGAGATGTGGAAATGTAGGAATGAAAAATATCCTAATGGTGTGACCAAGTCCTCCAAGTATCAAAAGGATTCCCAACAAGAGTTCGTGCAGACTCAAGTGTCTCATGATCCCATCGATGCATGGTAGGGGATGGAGGAGGAGAATCCTCATCCTCATAGTTTGAAATTTGTGAAGAGGAGGATGACACCTCATGGTCAACTATTGGAGTAGAGGAATTTTGAGGAAAATCCTTTGATTCACTATCTTAATCCATCATGGAGGAAGGAAGATGAGAGGATGAACTAGGAGAGCTTTCCTCAAATTTCACAATATGGTCAATGAAGAGCTCATGTGTCTTAGTATCCAATAGTCGATATCCTTTGACACCATTGGGGTAACCAACAAATATGTATGGTCAAAACTAAGGTTATAAGGCCTTGTGAATCTCCGAAGGAATGTGTGCCCAAGATGAGGAGCCAAAAAATATGAAGCATCACACAATAGGTTTCCTACCACACTAAGATTCAAAGGAAGTGATACCCTCCAATGCCTTATGAAAAAATCTATTCTAAATGTGGGCCACATAGTTTATAGTTTCTTCCCAATACTCAGGTGCAAGGGAGCGTTCGTGGATCATACAACCAACCATGTCTTTCAAGGACCTATTATTCCTCTCTTCCACACTGTTTTGCTAAGCTGCATCTAGGAAACAACATGTTAAAGATCTATCCCTTCAAGAGTGAAAAAATATTCAAAGCGATGGTTCACATATTCTTTTCCATTGTTTGTGCGGAAAATTTTGATGCTCTTCCCATATTATTTCTCGATGTGAGACTTGACCTCCTGGAATCTATTCAAATATTCTCCTTTCTACTGAAGAAAGTAGATCTAGGTGTATCTAGAAAATTCATCAATAAAAGTGAGAAAGTAGTGAGCTTTACTGAAAGAAAAGGATGGAAATGGACCCACCATATCACTATGAACCATCTCAAGGAATTATGAATCCCTCCAAGGATTCCCTTTGTTGAAATTTTTCTCGCGATGCTTTCCCAAGGAAAAACATGAACAAATTTCCTATGATAAATTGATCCAAGGAAGACCTTTGACCATAACCTGTAGTGTTACTAAAGATAGAAGAAGTTGAGATGGACAAATTTCTCATGCCATAGTTTTCTCATAGAATATGAATGGGTGATCAAAGCAGTAGAATTAGAATCCGGTACAAAATGATAGAAAGCATACATGCGAGAGTCATGCTCAACCTTACCAACTGCAAAAAGTGCATTGTCTTCAAGATCCTTGATGGTGAAAGAATCTGGAGTGAACTCAACTTTTCTTCCATTTTGGGAAATATGATAGAATGAAATAAGGTTGGATGATATATTAGGCACATAGAGGACATATTCAAAAATCATTAGTGCCAACATCAACAAAACCTTTCCTAATGACATCTATAAGAGAGTCATCCCCAATGAGAATGTGGGGCACCGAACAAGGCTCCAACAAGGAAAACGGTTCTTTGACAGAACCAATGTGATTGGATGCACCTGAGTCAAGAATCCACCACTGAGAAGAATATCCAGTAGCAACAAGTGCAATAATTTCTTTCCCTTTTCTTGATTTGAAAAAAGGAGTACAATATTTTTGTGAAGAAGGTAAATTATTGTTGTTCTTTTTTCATAAGATGATTTATCTAATTGATTTGCTTCTTATGACAAGAATATTCCTCATTACCAACCTTCTTCTATTAACTACAAGTTGGTATATCCTTCTTCTAATAAATACCCTTTAAATAAGAGGAGTTGGAGTCCCCTTTTTGGGTAGATGATGATTGTGCCTGATCTTTTTGTGACTTCTTTTGTTTCTTGTTAGGTTTTCTTTACTATTTTTGTTCCTTCATATGACCAATCAACAAATCCTAAGAATGATATGGCTTAAGGAGATCCATGGAAAGAAGTTTTTGTTGCTCACGAATTAACATTTCTGAAAAGGAAGAAAAAGAAGGCCTTGTATCTACAGATCCCCTAGTCAACCTATGTGTGTGAAATCTATAAATAAATACAACATATTCAGGTCCAAGTTTAGAGAGAGTAGATAATACAAGTTGTATGTCCTTTTTCTCTATGCCTCATGATTTACATTGAGCTCTTAGGTCACTAATTTTTTTTATATAATCATGGATGATGTCAAAGACTTAGGATAAAGACTCATTAGTTCATTATCAATATGATATCCCCTAACTTCATCAATTTACCCATAGATAATTTTTTATTTTTCCTATGTATCATGTGAATGTGTACATCATTCAAGTTGAAACATTATATCAAGGGAAAATAGACTCCTAAGACAAAGCAAAGCTTTTGGTTGTCCTATCATTCATAACACCCTTTCCTTATCATTTGTGAGTTTATTTACCTTTTGTTGAACACAAGGTCTATATCCTTTTTACATTAAGGAATTACATGCATGTTGATTCCATGTGTTGTAGTTGTATGGTGTTAGAAATAGAAATTTAAAGTTACCCATTCGTGAAGGAAAAGTGACCACAATTAGAAAGAGATGCAGACGCACAATCACAACAACAACAACCCCCCAAATGAATCAATCTAAGAGCCCCTTCCCCCACCCCTCAAGAAAAAATATTTGGTACTTTATATTTAGTGCAGTTACAATTTCCACTAGCAAGAGAGCACCAAGTGGAATTGAATTCAATGGATTTACAAATCCTCAAAAAAATGAGTATGTGCTAAAAGTACAATTTTGGCACAATACCAAGTGAAATAAACAACACCACTATGAAGTACATGAAAAATCATGTGTTTTCAAAAAAATGATCACTTTTATCCAAGGTCATAAGAAAAATATACGAGCCTTTGAATTTTTCAGAAGAAGAACTCTATAGTGTCACCCATGAGAATATGAAAACTCTAGAAAAACCATGTATCAAAATCAGAAATTGTCTACACCAATGCAAAAAGCATGAGAAATTAGTGCAAATAAAAATTATTGCTCAAGAAAAGGAGTTCAAAAGCATGATATATGAGGTTGCAAAGTTTTTCTTCAAAACCCAACCTACGAACAGAGAGGGGGTGGGAAATTCAAAATTCTCCATTTTGCAAATTTAATAGAACTATCGCCAAACTTAGCAAAACCACCAATTGTATAAACCTACAGATAAATTAAAAAACTCCACCAAATTTAGCAAAATTTCCACCAAACTTAGTGAAACTCTCAATTGTAGAAACCTATAGATAAATTAATAAACTCTGCCAAATTTAGTGAAATTGCTGCCAAACTTAGTGAAACCACCAATATTCACCTTAAACCGAAGTGAAAGTTGGAGGGGGGCGTATGACTCCCTAGGAAGAAGAATTGCTACAAACCCTCACAAATTTGGCATTTGGTGTCAATTGGGACAAAAGGAAAGGAAAATATGGCTATATTAACTAATATGGGCTCAATGATGAGCTACATTTTTTTGAAAATCCACCCAAGAATGCAAGAATGAAGGGAAGGAAATATACAAAATGAGATGTTCATACGAGATTGATGGGGTAGTATATGTATATAGGACTTACCACCCAAGAGACTAAAAACATAATCAATATGGGATAAAGTAAAAAGTCCCCTGAGTAAAAAGTAATATGGGATAAAGTGAAAAGGTCCCTAAGTAAACTTAATCTAGTGTGAAGAGAGCTAAAGCCTAAAAGTAGCTAAGAAATAGCTAAAAAATCCTATTCACACTAACACAATGTTACAAATATGATAGAATCATGTGTCTTTGTATTCCTATTTATATTACAAACAAAATGCATATTTTTATTCCATTTATATTGTAAAAAAGATAAATCAATAAAACTAAAATTAAAAAAAGCATGTGAAAATGATAAAAAAAATTACAATCATATTTTTTTTTAAATTGTAATTGGGTCTTAAATAA
>JASDQU010095913.1:20598-31240 GCA_032191745.1 Picea mariana | reverse complement strand
TAGATAAGTAGGAATTATATATTCCAACACTCTCCCTTAATGACTACTTATCTAAATATCTATGTGGTCATATCTTCGTGTGCTTCCTCTTGTACCTGCATCTGATTATTGATGTCTATATAAAGAGAAACCCATCTACTGGAATACATGGGTCATCAGCCACTGTAACCGCCAGTTCTATAGGAATCCTTTCCTCAACCATGCACCGGGTTTTCTTGGATTACCCTCAACCATGCACCAGGTTTTCTCGGATTACCTGTAACCATGCTCTAGGTTTTCTCATATTACCCTCAACCATGCATCAGGTTTTCTCGGATTACTTGTAACCATGCTTTACATAGTGGTTTTTAGATTACCACAAACTTTTCACATTAGGGGGTATATAATGGCTGAGGTACATAGAATTGTTTAGGACCACTACATCAAAATATCCTAGTCTTGCTTTCAATTACATGTCTCACAAATAACATAACTATGCACACCTTCAAACCAAAAAATATCAATAACAATACTTGTAAAATCACAACTCAATCACACTTCTCATAATCAATGCTCTGTGAGTCCGACAGAATGAGCACGTACACCTCACTTCACTATAGCATCTCCATGGAGTGTTATCAGTTACACAACAACAATCCTTCTTCACCTAACTTTCCACAGAGGGTGCTCTTTTCTGCTATGATCTGAACATAGATGCAAAATATAGTGGAGAATCTGAGATTTCCCGTGGCTGGAACACCCAATTGTGGACCCTGATATTCGAGTGGAAACGATTTCAAGTGCCCACCACACAGCAACAAACACGCCAAGTGACAGTAGCGATTATTTAATTCACTACATATAGCAATTACCCACTATGTAATTCATGTTGGTCAATGCAAGTCATGCATAAGGAACAACGACAACAATATACCAAGACGCCAACAAATCAACTATGGATCCTTTGGCATCAACAAGTGAAGACTTTACAATTTAGGCTTCGGTCTCTTTTAAACAACGTGCATCCACCTCAACGACACACCCAATATCTCCTTTCCACGATGTCACATGAAATTTCGCACCAAGGAAATGCGCACCCCGGTGGATTTAATCACCGAAGCGATCTTAGCGAAGGACGAGCATCTCATTGGTCTGGAAGGACATAGATTCCACGCTCCCAGATCATCATTTTAAGTTAAAATGCGTCTGCGCACCTGCCATGCATCCTGGCTTTTTCAAATGCAGCCTACACAGGACACCGAGGCAGACTTGATGGCTAGGTCGTCCACTAGCACGAGAATATGTCAATCTAACCATTGTTATAGAGAACAGGGTTTTCACACGCAGTCCATACTCCTCCAACGCTCTTCTACGACTCTTCCACGCGTAGGATCCGATGGCAATAATCATTTCCACACAGGTGCATGCACTCCAACAGGCGCCACGACGACCACTCTGACCACTCCAATCCCTTAGCTATGATGCCAACCTGAAATTGGAAAAGAACTCAGTGATTTGGTGAAACCGCAAGGGCTCACACCAATGAGACTAAGCTCACACACTCCTCTACTTGACACAGACGATATTCACAATTCCACTTTCTCTCTGGGATAGAGATCTCCACGCCTTTCACTTTGGTCTATCTCCTTTTCACTTTCCCCCACAACAAACGAAAATTGACAGCAGGAGAATATCGGTTCAATACTTTTGACATAAATTTGGTGGAGAATAACAACGATACACAATACCTAATAGTGATTGTCTCTTCACGCAGACAACTTCCAATCTTACACACAATATGTTCAAAACCAACAATGATTCAAGTGCTCTCTTGCATGCTGGAAACTCGTGGCATCTCCACAGAGGCTTCTCCTCTTGATGAGCGATTCCTCCAACAAACTTCTCTTCTAGAGTGGAATGCCTTTTGTCACTAGATGTGAAGCAAGTATTCTGCCTCCAATTAATAGACTCCCCTCTGCAACTATATGTTTACTTGTGGCGGAATCATGCACGCAACACACTCCACACAGATAACAACAAAATACTCCAGCACCATATACTAGACAACGAATACTCCATAGCTGGATCAACGAGCACTCAGCTCCTGTAGCACACATCAACACTCTATAGCAGCTTTAGAACAACGTACATCTCCAACGAACAACAAACAAAGCAGCTAAATCTGTTATCTTCATGGACAAACAAGTACACACAAAATATACTCTCTTCATGATCTAGGCACTCCCTTGAGGGAGTTACGCCCAACCCTTAAGCTCCGATACCATGATAAAATGGGAGAATAGAGTGATATAAACAAATATTATATTACTTACAATATCAATACAATGGACTCTATTATATAGAGTGTACAGGTTGTTATCAAATCTAACTTATTCTAAAGATAATTGGGGAGGTTGAGAGAATATCTCAACCACACACCAAACAAGGATCTCACAAATCCAACTCTCTAACAACCTCTTAATAATATGATCACACAACTCAAGTAGAGATTAACTCTACCTCTCAATACATTAGCAAGTATATTAGATAAGTAAGAATTATATATTCCAACACATCTTTTATCTTTTATTTTCAAAGTAGCTTATGAAGGATATATAGATGTAGATTTATAACTCTTTCGATGAAAGGTAAATCCATGTGGATTTTAGTGTTCTAAGTGTTGTGTATATAACATGATTTATTTTAAAGATTTTTTATTTATTTAGATCAATTTTGTTTGATGGAGAATTTAAATATTCTAAAAGTTTATAAAAAATTATATCTATTTAAATATTTAAAATTATAATTTAAATAACAAAAAATTATTGTAAATTTGAGTTGTTAAGTCTATATAATCTAAATATTCCAATTTTTTCAGGATATTCTAAAAGTTTTTCAAAAAATTAAATCTATTTATATACTTAAAATTACAATTTAAATAACAAAAAAAATTGTAATTTTTCCAATAATTATATAGCCAAATAACAACCCCCCGCGCCCCCCCACCCCCCGAAAAAAAAAAAAGAAATCTAAAACCTAAAATGTTTAAACTATCCCTTAACTTGAATCACCCATAGATTGGGTGATCTGTTCTCCGCATCACCTTGGCAACTCATGCAGTCTTCCTATATGAAGCAAGTAATCGGTGAGTGATTATGAGAACAAAGTTAATCTTTAATTCTTACACAATGGAAACCAGTAAAGTGGATATCCAAACATCCCTGGCCTTGCCGCGCAAGTCTCAAAGTCTTACAATGCATATTTTTGCACAAAGACAAGCCTAAGAGACTCGATCTTGTACTACCCAACATTGGATAACAACGTATTCTCCAAGCATTGGAGATTCCAACTTTTGAATTGCTGATTACTCAATTGAACTATCGATGAGCACTGGTATAACACCTAGGATTTGGAACAGTAATCCTTCTGCATTATGCCAACCAGATTCATGAAGATTTCGAACAGTAATCCCTCTGTAGTAATTGCAGATTGGGAAGATACACCAATGTTTGTAGAAGTACTATTTTAAATTTGGATCCTCCGATGCTGCTATATAGGGATGAATTGTAAGAACGCTTTTTTTTAATGGCTGTGAATTATAATGAATAACATTTCTCTCAATTCATGAACAGTGTTTATATTACTCTTCTCAACCATTTAAATTATATTAAATTCAATTGACAATGTTTATATTATTATTGATACTCAATTGACCAATAATGTTTATATTAATCTTCTCCACTACTCAAATTTGCAATTTACAAACATTGTTTATATTACTTATTGAATAAATAATATATTATTAATGAATGGGATTTTTAATTTTCATTGTTTGTATTAATGAGCTTGCAATTTACAAACAATGTTAATATTACTGATTGAATTACAAACAATGTTTATATTAGAGTGAATAAATAAGTATATTATTAATGAATGGGATTTTTAATTTTCAATGTTTGTATTATTGAGTTTGGAGAATATAGAAAGATCAAATATTTCAAGAATATTTGGCTACAAAGAAGCAACTTGTCCCATGAGCAGCATGTCTCATAATTGAGACTAGAAACTTGTCTCATAGATGAGCAGCATGTCTCATAGATGAAACTAGAAACTTGTCCCATAGATGAGTAGTATGTGGCTTGTCGCATAAATGCATGTGGCCTGTCACATAGATGAGACTAAAAACTTGTCCCATAAATGAGCAGCATATGGCATGTCGCATAGATGAGACTAGAAACTTGTCCCATAGATGAACAGCATGTCCCATACATGAGACTAGAACCTGAATGGAAGGAGGGTTGGAGGAGAAAACTCCCCACCCCAACCAACCAATTGACAATTTTAATAATACCCAACCAACCAATTGACAATTTTAACGATATTATTACTCATGGACTTTTAATTTGCTCGTGGATCCCAAATGCATTATATACTCGGTGTTCTGAGTCGACATATAAACCTAACTTAGCATGAAGAAAATAGGTAAAGAAATTTGCGTAGATCTAAAACAAATAGACAAATGCGTAGACAAGGATATAAGAATAACACAAGAAGTTCGAGACGAGGAAGTCGTTCAAAATAATTAACCACATAAAATTCTTATTTATGTTCGTAATCCTCGACTCTGTAATATGCCACTTGCAAATTGCTATAATCATAATCTCTACACACTCTCAGAATTTCCCAACCTCAACCGGAGGTGGTATATGCAGACCTCTATTACATTCTTACATGGTTTTTCTTGCTCTACAGTCTCTCTGAATATTATGTATTCATTGGTTGTCTGCATCGCCCCCAGAGGTAGTTGAAGCGATACCATCGCCGCCAGAGCTGGTTGAACCGATATCTGCGTTGGTGGTGGAGATGGAAACCAGGTCCGTCTCTATATTGCCCAAAACCCAAGGATGACCTGCATCATCCCAATGATCACGTTGGAATACTGTAATTTATTTAAACTACCCAGCTCGCACGACACTTACAAGACCTTAATTCTTATTCAACAAAATCCAAAGAAAATAATAACTCACTCAAGATTTCATAGCAAGAAAGTCGCAGCGTTCGGTCTCTCTGCAACATTCCAAGAACGACTTCCTTTGCAGAATCAGATATGAAGTTCCATACACCGCTACGGACATCTGGTTCTGTATTCTGTATTTTCTCATACATGCTCTTGGCGTCCTCATTCTCAGCATCGAATGGTGTCTTCCCACAGAGAAGAACATACAAAACCACTCCCGCGCTCCATATATCAACTTCGTACGAGTACCCATTTCCGCCCAGCATTTCTGGAGCAGAATATCCCAATGTCCCCACGTTACCGTGGACTAAATTTTGGTCGTCTGTAAAATATTTTTTCTAATGAAAATGGAGTGCGACTTATGAAGGTAGATTGTTTATGACTATAAAAAGGAACTGCAAAATTTACAAATTAATCTTTGAAGAACATTGCTGTAACGTACCTTTCCAAATCGATACATCAAAATTTCCAAGTTTAAAAATCCATGAAGAGGGATCGTCTGCACTGTTTGATATAAAAATACTCGATGGTTTTACGTCTCTGTGAATAATTTTCCCCGAGTGGCAGTATTGAAGGGATTGGACAATAGATTCGATTATTCTGGCGGTTTGTCTCTCAGAAAGAATGCAATGGCCCTGCTCGTTGAGCTCGTTGAGTAAGTGCTGGAGATCTCCTCCATAACAGAGCTCTGAAATCATGTAGGTATTATTTCCCCGCCGTTTTTCCCAGTAGCAGGCCCTGACCTTCAAGATCCCTGAGTGTCCACCAGATAAATGGTTTTGGAGCTTAATCATCTCGTTAAATGCATTCTTGGTTGACGGCATCTTTTTACAGGCGAATTCTTGTCCGGTTGTCTTATCGATGCAGATGTGCACCACTCCCAAGCGTCCTTGACCAATCACCTCCCCAATTTTATAATCATTTTCCACAAGATGTTTGCGACCGCCGTATCCCTCCGAGTCCTTTTGAAAAAGTGCTCTGCAACGACGCCACAAAAGTTGCATCGCACGAATCATGGCTTTAACCTTGAAATGATAGACAAATACGAGGGTTTGCTTATCCACAAATAAGAAGACCAGAGCTAACACAATGGATTTTGACTGCTAGCGCTCCTACTCATAGAACTGTTATTTGATAATCCAAAGTGCAGGAAGGCATTATATATATATATATATATATATTCAACCGGCCTCGTTGTGTTTTAACATCGAACGGCTCCAAGCCAGGTTAGAAAAGGTAGATTCTTTTAGGTTGTTAATCAATGTTGTTGTTTTTCTTTATAATTTCAACTTTTTATTATTACGCAGAAAGGTCTATATTTATTAGAAATGGGCACAATTAATGATCTTTTAATCTTAAATTCTAATATGATGGTTATGTATTGAAGACGTTGGCATATTCTTAGTCGTCCTCCAAAATCAATGGGTCATATTTATTGTTGATAACTTCTTTGCATTTATAAATGCATCCTTAACCTGTTTACTTTTTAACATTTACCTAATCATATTAAAAAATTATGTAACATTATATGATTGCCACGTTTAAATGATTAACTTTTAGAATTCTTGAAAGTTTCATTATTTGACTCAGTTAGAGTTTGATTATCTTACTAGATTTTTTTTTAAGGCTAGAGTTTTTATATGGACCGTAACTCTTTCGGTGTTCACCAGCCGTGAGTTAGCGGCTGTGCTAGTCTATATATTTTTGGTAGAGAACATCATTCCGCACTCCCACAACAAATGTGTATTGGTGTTTTTAGAAATGAAATAAGTGTATTGCTTGCACATTGTTTCACTAAACTCTTTTATTATGTTTAGATTTGTAATTTTAGTGATATCGTTGAAATTATGCTTTGGGCACCCATAACTTATTAGTGGATGATAACGGTTCACAACATAAACAATTTTACTTAAGTGTATATCAATTTCAATATTATATAGACATGCCATTCACAAAATATTGTGGGATTGAAAGAATCTGCTATATTTTTCACACTAAAAGGGTTGAAGATGAAAAAACATCCTCTTAGATTGCCCTATCTATACCCAAAATTAGATCTCAATTTAAAAATATTTGCCACAATACAGATAGATCAATTGGTATCGATGTTAATCATCATCACTTATTGTGCTCTCAAGACATACATAATACTTATAAGATATTGAAGTTCTAAAGATCTAAATGAAAATGAGTTTTACACTATAGAAAATATAGAACATAGTATTCGACCCAATATCTTAGGGCACTAACTAAGGAGGCTCAACCATGACCTTAGTTGTACTACTTGACTACCCAAGTACTAGACAATAGTCTCCATGAGTGTTGTTCTCGGTGTATTATACCAGCAAAACGATTGATTAGCTTATCTAAATATGGTTTGAGGTATTCCTAGGGGACTTCCTATATACCTAAAGTTATGTGGAAGTGATATTACGATTGATTAGCTTATCTAAATATGGTTTGAGGTAATCCTAGGGGACTTTCTATATACCTAAAGTTATGTGGAAGTGATATTCTATATACAAGTACTATTTGATGTGACACTACTCGAAGGGGTACCAACAGGGGTTACAGGGGTTTCCAACAAGGTAAGGTGAAACCATGTGTAGTTCCTATGTGTAAGCTTCCCCTACCATAGTTTACCCATTGAATGACATATCACTATGTTATTTAAAGACGTTGGAACACATCTCTAAAAGAAAATTTAAAACGAGCTTGCTAACCCAAGAAAAATTTCTTAAAATCACCAAAAAATAACTTGTGCAAGGTAGATCTTGAGGATGAAAATGTAAAATGTAACTTCTCATATTGTTAAGAAGTTCCACACCTTCTCTCTATCTACTATCAATGTTGAATATCTTCCAATCAAAATTTATGCCAATTGTAAGTTACATACCTTTCAAATCCTAATTTTGGACACTATGTTGATGGTGGAACTTTGTCTTGATATATCTATGAAATTTGATCCTTTATGAGTCTAAAATTTTAGTTTGTAGTACTTTGATATAACTTCTTAAACTCATGAAAATTTCAACGTTCACTGATAAAAAGTTATAAAAAAAATACTAAAATGGCTTTCTTAAGACTAATTTTAAGATTAATAACAAAGCCAAACTTACACAAGATATATGTGATAAATTATAATGAATCAAAATATGAAAATTTTTCCACATGTAACTCTCTATGTCTCCTGAGGATTCTAAAATTTTTAGATTCTAAAATGTCATTCAAATTTGTTTATAGCGAAAATAAAAAATTGACTTGTTTGAGACTAATTTTAGAACTAGTCACAAAACTTAACTTCCACAAGAGATATATCTGAAACTATAACAAACCAAAACATAAAACTTTGACCAGAAGTAATTATTTAGGCATCCTCAATCTCCTAAAATTTTTCCTATTTGAATCAATCCATAAAAAATGTTATAGCGAAAATAACAAGATGTCTTGCTTGAAGGAGCAAAACTCTAGGATCGATGCTTTGAAACTAAATGCTATGAACCAAACTTCAAAACGGTCAATGAGTACAATTATCCAATTCAAAAGACATGATGATATGATTATGCAAATGATTCTCCTTTATTATAAATAGGAGATAAAGTGAGCATGATGTAACCTACCACTAAGATGACCTAATTCAGAGCTAATAAACTATTAAAATAAATGAGTGTTAGGGCCTCACCTGAGCCTTAAGAAGGCTTGATAAAATAAAAATATATTCATCTCAACTCTATATCTATTAATATTTGAGAGGGATAAAAAATAAATACATGTAACTCTACTGGTTCTTAAAATATCGCTAATTAATATGAATATACAATGGTGTGCATGTGTATCCCCAAGGGATAGATCGATTGGTTTAATCATATTTCCAAAGGTGACATTGGTATTCATTTCTTAAATTTTGATTTTTACAAAATATTATGTTAGGAGGATTTATGCAATATTGCATGTTAATGATAAGCACATACATTACATATCTCCCTCATATTGTGTTGTAGAATGCACCTCGCTTCTATAGGTGCAATAATCCCTAATAAGATGGCCCATACCTAATTGTTTATGTGACATTCAAGCTCGAATCTAGGCCATCAGTAATTTATAAACTTGTCACTTCATTAACATTGAACACTATTTTTTCTCATAGTTTCAAATGTCTATTCCTAGTGCTTCTTTGCTACCAAGCACAATAACAATGTATAGTTTGTTAAGGACCCTAAAACACTCTGATGATTAGATTTTCCCATATCTAGTTTCTTCTCTATTAGAGCAACAAACGAAAGGTGGCTACTTCTAGCCACACTCATGAGGTCCATATTTTGTTCCATAAATGGTCTAGATGATGACAAGGCTCCTAGTTGAGAAGGTATGTGTATGTAATTTGGATAAAAACTTTCATCAACCCTTCAATATTCCTCACCTCGAGAAATTAGGAAAACCTCATAGGATCCCTTCCTCTTCTGCAAATTATCAAGTCGATGGAGGGAAAATTAATCACCAACCAACAATAGTGGTTGGTGACCCCAAGGGACTTGACCAAATTTGAAACTATGACCTATGCCCTCCCCATTAACGACATGCGATGGGAATATGGTTCAACTAATTGAGCTAACCCTTGGGATCGTGTGTGTGTGATTGGTATTATTTTCTTAAATTTTAATTTTTACCTTCCATATTTTAATTTATATTATATTTGAATACGATAAGCACAAACATTACACAACTCATCCATACTAGGTTGTTATTATTTTTAGTTTAAAAAAAATATTATGTTAGGATGATTTATGCAACATTGCATGTTAATGTTAAGAACATACATTACATATCTCCCTCATATTGTGTTTTAGAATGCACCTCACTTTTCTAGGTGCAATAATCCCTAGTAAGATGACCCATACCTAATTTTTTATGTGATTTTCAAACTTGCATCTAGGCCATCGCTAATTGATAACCTTTTCACTTCATTAACATTGGCCACCATTTCTGCTCATAGCTTTGAATGCCTATTCCTAGTTCTTCTTTGTTAGAAAGCACAATAATAATGTATGGTTTTTTAAGGTCCCTAAAATCCTCTTTTGATTAGATTTTCCCATATTTGGGTTCTTCTCCATTGGAGAAACCACACTCATGAGGTCCATATTTTGTTCCATAACTTGTCTAGATGATGACGAGGATCCTACTTGAGAAATTATGAGTATGTAATTTGGCTAAGAACTTTCTCTAACCATTCAATATACCTCACCTCAAGTAATTAGGAAAACCTTATAGGATCCCTTCCTCTTCCCCAAAATATCTGGATGGAGGACTAATTAATCGCCAACCCAAAATAGTGGTTGGTAACCCCAAGGGACTCAACCAAATTTGAACTTGTGACCTATGCTCTCCCCATTGGTGACATGCCATTGGAAGATGGTTCTTTTAATTGAGTTAACCCTTAGATGTGTGTGTGCTTTATATTCTTTTCTTAAATTTTATTTTATATTATATTTGAACATGATAAGCATGAACATTACACAACTGATCCATATGAGGTTGTTATTCTTTTTAGTTTTAAAAAATATTATGTTAGGATGATTTATGAAACATTGCATGTTAATATTAAGCACAAACACATTACATATCTCCCTCATATTGTGTCGTAGAATG
>JASDQU010095912.1:3721-19471 GCA_032191745.1 Picea mariana | reverse complement strand
GGGAAACCCTCATGGGGAAGAAAACCCAACAAAAATGTCCTCAATATAGATATACCAAAAACAAAGTAGAAGGCCCTCCTCTACTCCTTCACTAGGAAAGAGTAGAGCACTACTTAACCAAGAGATATCAAGACATAGACCAAGAACCCTCCTTGATGTCACACCTAAATACAGTAGGTTCTCCTCCAAGACTTGCGCACTACCGAGCTAGTTGGTGTGTGTGTCCAAATGAAGTGTTGCCCTCCCTGATAAATAATGGTCTTCCCAGCCTAAAATTAGGTCTGGATCGACCTGTCACTTTACCCTCTTAATTTACATTTAATTGTCAATGTAAGGTTGACTATTACAAAGGCATAATAAGGCTGACTATTACAAAGGCATAATAGGGCCTAATTAACAAATATAATATAACAATATTATTCAACACTGCTTCTTAGGTAGAATATTCTTCGAAGTTACAATATTTCAACACTCCCCCTTAACAAGAAAGGTATTCTACTCACAACATCAATAATAACTGACTAGACTCAATACAACATCAAGAGGAGGAGACATCATCATCAACATATAGAACATTGTCTGTCATATCTATAAATCATCAGAATTTTTTCTCATCATCAACATCAATAGAAACTGAGCATCGTCATCATCTGCGGTGCGGAGTTGGAGAAACATCATCATCATCAACAACATGAAGCTGGAACAACAACACCAATGGAAACAAAATGATACAAGAGCATCAACAACAACAGTGGGCACTCCGACAGACCGTCCATCCAGACCTTACGATATTTTTCCAGGGATAATAAAATCCCCTGGGATATAAATCCTCACTAGTTGCCACACTACTGACCACAGCAAGTATATACATACATAGGCACTCCGACAAACCATCCATCCGGACCTTGCGGGATCTATCTAGGGATGATCAATCCCCTAGGATATAAATCCTAACGAGCTTCCCTATTGGTGGTCGGGATACCATAGTATCATCAGCATCACTCCCCCTTTCGAGGAAAGTCCTTTCGGACTACACCAAGCTTGTCTTGGAATTACTCAAACTTCACACAAGACAGAGGCTTAGTCAACACATCTGCTACTTGTTCATATGTGCCAACATATTGGAGCTTCACAACCCCCTTTTGTACCATATCACGAATGTAGTGGTACTGGATCTCAATGTGATTCATCTTATCGTGGAACACTGGGTTCTCTGTCATCTTTATGCAACTATGGTTATCACAAAAGATCACAGTAGCATCCATCTCTAGGTAAAATAGACCTGTCAACAAATTTTGAAGCCATATGAATTCACAACTGGCAGAGCACGCTGCAATGTACTCTGCTTCTGTCGTACTGAGAGAAATATCGGATTGCTTCCTGCTTTTCCAAGAAGTCGTGGCTGACCCTAAACTGAAATAAAATCCTAAAGTGCTTTTTATGTTTGAAGCACTTCCAGCCCAATCTGAATCAGTATAGCCATACAATCTGAAGTCAAAATCTCCAGTATAACAGAGGCCATAGTCCAACGTACCCTTAAGGTATCTCATCACATGCTTTGTAGCTACAAGGTGAACACGTCTGGGCTCCACCAGATACTAACTCAAGGTGTTCACAGCGAAGCATATATCTGGTCTAGTATTTGTTAGATACATCAACGAACCAATCACCTGTCTATATAGAGTAACATCAACTATTTATGATGAAGTATCAGCCAATAACTTCATATTCATCTCCATAGGAGTGGACATGGATTTACAGCCCATCATGTCAAATCTCTTTAGAATTTCCACAACATACTTTCCTTGATTAAGGAAAATCACTTTTGGGCTCTACCATACTTCAAGACCTAATAAATAGTGCATCGGGCCTAGGTCCTACATTTCAAATTCAACGGCAAGTTTATTCTTACAATATGTGATGATATTTTCTTATATATGAGGGTGGAGGTGGGGAAAATATTAGAGAAAATGTATTTAAATTTTCTCTAATATTTTCCCTACCCCCACCCTCTGTCAAGAATAAGTCATTCACATATAGCAGCAATATAATTGGTCCATCATTCTCAATCTTGAACTAAAGGTTGGGATAAGCTTCACTCTTGGTAAAGCCCAAGCTCATCAGAAAACTATCAATCCTACCATACCAAGCTCTTGGAGCTTGCGTCAACTTGTAGACATGAGTCTTCTTGTCCTATACTTCGAAACCAAATTTTCACATCACATTGTACCAACCTGGTACACTTGCTCAACTGCAACTCAATCTGCATAATCATGTGTTGATTCTATGTGCTTTATGCAAAGCACTATTTGTCTCACTGCTTGAGAGTATGTCCTCTACTTTTTCTGCAACTGTTCCTTCTAGAACTAGGACTCTTCACCTATAGCTGCTATTTCTGAAGCTGAGAATGACTGCTCTATTTGCACTGTAGCGGCTAAACTCTGAGAGTAGCTCCTCTATTCTATCATGACAACAGATTCATCTGAAACTGAGAGTGGTTGATATTGAAGGTATCTTTTCTTCTTTCATGGAGGCAACTCAATCTCAAATACAAGGACTTCTCCCTTTGAATGTCATACTATATCAGAATCACGGTTGTTCTGGTTGTCTTCACAAACACTAGAACTATTTATTCGAATACTGGAGAAAGTGTCTCGTCGTAGTCTTCTCCCTCTTGCTGGGAAAATCCTCTGGACACAAATTAGGCTTTGTACATATTTATATTGTTATTTGCAACACACTTGTTCTGTTAGATCAATCTTGGAAGTCACCATTGACTTCCCTTCTAGTCTCAAGGAAAAATTCATATCCCAATCCTTCTGACTGGCTTCCTCCTTTGTCACTGAAACAAGGGAATCTTCCTAGGATATTTCACGTCTCCTAGAAGTCTTTGAAGCTACGATCTAGTCTTCTCAACTAATTGAATCTGTCTGTCGGTGCTGGAAGATGTCTCTTTTCTCATTTGATCCTCTATAAGATTAGGCTCACTCTAAGTCTCCATGCTCCCTCTGAGGCTTGACTCCCTCTGAGTCTATATAATCTTCGAAGCCATCTTCTCCCTCTGATATGGCTCATCAATGTTATATGGATTTGCATCCTGCAAAGTGTCACGGTATTATGTTGGTCTCTTCCTAGTTATTGCATTGATTTTGGGTAGCCCCTTTTGGCTCTATTAACTCTTCTTGATGATCTAAAGAGTGATCAACCACACTAGAGGAATTTGTTTTGTCATCTTTGGAGCCTTCTGCTCCTCATGATCTGTCTTCATATGAGATGTTCAATATCTAGAAAAAGTAACTTCTTCTTCTTCCTCTTCTTCTTCTTCTCCTTCTTCTTCTTCTTCGGTACATGGATGTATATGGTCATGTATACATCTTGGATAGTATGCTTCACGTTTCATCTAATATATTGCCTCATGCAACCATCACTATATCTCCCTTCAGGGTTATCACATGTGACCTGCC
The DNA here is from genome assembly GCA_032191745.1 of Picea mariana. Classification (NCBI taxonomy): domain Eukaryota; kingdom Viridiplantae; phylum Streptophyta; class Pinopsida; order Pinales; family Pinaceae; genus Picea; species Picea mariana. Next base: position 16,007 of record JASDQU010095912.1, on the reverse strand, counting down.
CGAAACAAGAACAACAAGGGAGAAATAGTAGACAAGAATAATACTTTTTATAATAATAATAAACACAATAGTGAGAACAATCGTCACAGTAGTTTTTTCAAAGCTATCTCTTGTGACCTTCCTAGAACAAGGGTCAAAAGTAAGAAATATAATAATAAGAGATAAGAGAAACACTCTTCTAGTGTTGTGATCAATCATTCCTCCATGGTAACCTGGAAACAAAAACAAGAAGTTTCTCCTGGAGAAGATGTCAGTTATATATAGTAAATAATTGCAATAAGAATTTATCTCAATATTTCTCACATGATACCAAGTATTCCATAATAAAACTTTTCAAAGATTGCTATCACAATTATAATGTTTAGCAGTTATCAAACCTCATATGTGCAAATTTGAATCTTATCAATTTAATCAATCAGACCTGGAACCTGGAGTCTTGTCCTCAAGAATGAGTGTTGTTGTTTTTCTACTGAGTCTCCTTCACTCAAGATCACAAATATTTTCTTCAACCTGTCCTCTGTACTAAGACAATATGTTATCTTGACAAAAATCTAAGTTAGGGAATAAACTCTATAATCTCAACTTTAATCAATCTAATACTTTGACTTTAATTTTGACCAATGGTTAGCATGATAAATTCAACGGATCAAAATGCAACCTAGATATTCATAAGATCGTAATAATGCCATAACAAGTAGAGGCATATCAAAGTAATCAAACCTGGGGTGCATAGTTCCTTTGAATGTGTTGGACCTGAGATCCTTCTAGAACTATGATTATTGCTTAGACAAAATATCATTTCTCCTGCAAGTACCCTTTAAAATAATGATACAGTTTAAACATATGTAAGTACATACCTCTAACAACATCGACAGGTAGTGGCACCATCCAGGAGTAGCAGCAAGAAATAACAATCTTTTAAAACTTCAAAGGTGCTTCATGGTAGCTAGAGGTTTGTTAGAGTAAGGCACACTGGAACAATCAGTCCCAATGCTTCACAAAAAAACAAAAAACAAAAAAAAATCACTGCAACTAGTGTTGGCACTGCAATTGGTACTACAACTGGTATTGCAACTAGTGTTGGCACTGCAATTGGTACTGCAACTGGCATGAAGGAATTGACACGAATGAAATGGCACTGCAACTGCAATTAGTTCTGTGACTACAATTGATACTGCAACTGCAACTGGTGCTGCAACTGCAACTGGTACTACAACTGCAACTACAACTTAGGGTTTTATGAAGAAATCCTTATTTCTCAAATTTCGAATTTTGGAATTTTGATCCAGGGAAGTGATGCGCCTTGCTTGAGTGAGTTCCTAGGTGATCTTAGTTTCACCAATGTTATCGCACAGTTTGAAGTTCGGGTAAAATGTGGATGAAAGGAGGGAAAACTAGTGTAATTTAGACTATACCACCACTATCACCTCAATGGGATAGCTCTTTATGTTTAGGGAGGTAAGGCCCAGAGGAGACGTCCCTGATGACCTGGGGTTTTGAGAAGGCAAAGGATTAAAAGGCTAAGTGATAATTTCCCCCTCACAAGTCACCACCGATCAGAAAGTCCAGCTTCATAGCCAATAAAGATAAAAGTAACAAGAAGTGTACATGCCCGAGACAAAACAACAAGGAAACTATGCATATGCAAGATCACTTGCTTGGTTAACACTTAATATAATTATGGACTTCTGATGTAAAGCAATTGATAAACAACATTATTGATGAATCAAATCAAAGTTATGCAATGGCAATGATTACAATATATCACTTCATAATGAATGCTAATGGCAATCAATGTAGAAATATCAATATTAAGAAGCAACGCCTTAGCTAATCATTCAATTTCTTGTAAAGATATAAATGCTACAATGGTGTAGGTATAGCATAAATAAACAATGGTAGCAGTAGGGTTAGTAGATGTTAGTCTATGCTAGGGTTAGAAGGTTAGGTAGTTGTTCAAAGTATTTGGTTGTTTGAAGTTGTGACCAAGGTACTCAAACAGTGGAGGTCTTAGATCAGTGCTTTATTAGGGCAAATGGAGTCAAAGAGGGATACAAATGTTGAAGGCAGAAATAATAATAATAGGGCTAGAGACAAGAGGTTTTGATGTTGAAGTGTTTCTATATCAAGGCTTCAACTATTCAAACCCTAGGGGAGACGTCTCACTATGGTGTAGATGACCTAGGCCCTAGTGCGTCTTCCTCCTTCTCTAGCTCAAAAGACAAATTTTAAATGGCTAGCTTGAGCAAGAAAAGATATGGTTGAAGACAAGAGGGTTAAATGTTGAGGTGTTGCTAAGGCAAGGCCTCAAAAATTAAACCCTAGGGGAGAAAGGCTCACTAAGGTGTAGAAACCCTAGGCCTTAGTGCTTTCTCCTCCTTCTTCAGCTCATTGACAAGAACAAAATGGCTAGCTTGAGTGATGGCTAAGGACAAGAGAGTTTGATGATGAAATTTTTCTATGGCAAGGCTTCATCAATCAAACCCTAGGGAAAACGGCTCACTAAGGTGTAGAAACCCTAGGCCTTAGTGCATTTTCTCCTTCCTTAACTCAACAACAAGTAAAATACGGTTAGGCTAGAAGAATAGGATTAGAGTGTTTCTATGGCAAGGCTCTATCTAACTTCAACAAAATCAAATGGCTCTTTAACTTGGTAGGACATGAGACAAGGACCTTCGCATGTTCTTGTCACCTAGAGTTTTAATTCAGCAAATTATAATAACAAATGCAAGTAAATAGTACCATAACCATTCAATCAAGAAGTGTTGCAGAAATTCACTTACATTAACCAAGAATTTCAATAGCCAAACCCTAGTTGTAAACCTTCCACCAAGAAGAAATGCCAAAATAGCCAAGAAATAGTCTCCTTCAACAAGTGCGCACCAATTTTCAGCCAAAAACCCTAAATGAGGGCGCAAATTTCAGACCTCACCAAGTGGTGAGTGAAATATGATGAAAATATGAGAGTTAAAACCCTCAATATATAGCATACCAATGACCTTAATTAAATTTTAGGTCATTAAAAGGCCGGCAAGGCCAAAATACCAAAATAATATTGTTTTACATTAAATGTCATAAATGGAACCCTAATCAAGAAAAAGTGAGACGCCATCCCCTTTCTAGGGTGACCTTATCCCTTTCTAGGGAAAATGTAGCCTCCTGGAGCAAAACGTTAGTCCTCCTTGGGCTTCTCCAATCTACCACACGTGCCAAAACTGCCATAGTTGTCTCCCAAAACGTCCACAGTGTTGGATGATGTCATGGGCATCCTAGGTGACATCCTGGGCCTTCCATGGCCAACGTTCCAATGAAGAGGGCACAACCCCCCTAAGTAAGGCTCTACCAAGGTGCCTTTGTGGTACGTCCTCCTCTTCTCCGGTGAAAACCCCTCTGTCATGTCTTTTCCCCCTACTGGGGTCTCAACATCCATCTGGTGGGCTCTTCATCCCCATGGAGGTCTGAACTAATCATCTCCCCATGTGTACCTGTCCAATGTGGTACCTGTCCGTCGGGTATGATCCTGCACATCAACAAATACGCCCTCCATGGGATTATAAGTCACATGGATCATAGCAATGTCAATCACATCTCATCATCAATATTATTAAACATGTGCATGAAACCCCTTTTACCCCAGTCAAGTGCTCAAAGACATTATACAAATATGCAATACAATTTTGGAGGAGGTGACAGGGCGTCCTATTGGGCTAGTTTCCACTGAAAAGGGATGTTTCTGGAAGAGATTAAATCCAAGTCATGTAGATGGGTGAGGTGGATAAGGGATTTCCTGACAAGGGGTGCAGTGAAAGCAGGGAAATGAAGGGCTTACATGTGGGTGCCTTTGTAGAAGGCGAGTTGCACCTGTCCTGGATGCAAATGTTTCCAAGCCCATTCATGCCTTTTATTCTTTATTCTTTATTTTTTTTTCTTCAAGAAGCTAATCAGGGGACACTGCCCTAGCGTGGTGACCAGTGGTGGAAATGTTACCCACAAGCACTTTCATGAAGATGAGAAGGGTGGCTCGTGATGAGACCCCCTTTCTCTTGGCCATGCAACCAAGAGCCACTACCCTAGCATGGTATCCAGTTTCTACTAGTGTCATACGGCTAGGTTCCCATGGACCTAATAGGCTGGCTCATGATGAGACCCCCTCTCCTCTGACTAGGTCTTGTTTTATTATTTTTATGGGTCCCTCTTGTCTCTTGCTATGAAGATTTTTTACTGCTTTCTCAGGAATCCCTGGGAGAAGCATCTAGAGGTTTTATTTTCAGGCTTTTATCTTTTTCCAGCTTGCTTTTACCTTCTGGGCCTTTAGCCCCTTCTTCCCACAAGGCAAGGTGCAACCCTTAAATGATTGGCCAACCCAATGCCCGAACAAATGTAATGGGATGGATGAGCGGGAAGCAAGATGAAAAGGTGGTAATATGACGAGAGCAGACGATGAATTTTTAGAAATCCCCCCAGTGGCGACTCAAAACCTATGGACACAGGCTTACCAGGGCATCATGTCATTCCCCCCAGACATGGTCAAGTGGACAAGTATAAGATCCAATCATTTGTTAGAAACAAAAGGAATTAAATGCACATATTCAAAGGTTTTGAGGATCGGAGTGACACATACCATGATACCCAGACTCGTTACCTCATGGAGCAAGTGATGGATGTTGTTGCTGCTGACAAAGTGGAGGTGCTGAAAGGGAGAAAATATGAGCCCTCCAGGGCCATGCTCAAGTAGATCTAGCTCTCGGTACTCCATGTCTAAGAGCTATGGGCCTCAAGACATGATCTCCTAGTTATCCCTAAAAGTGGGGGATAACAACCAACATCCTCCAACAAAGGTGAAAATGCCACTCTTAGGATTTATGTAGAAATTCTAATTTTGTAGTAGTTGCAATACTGAAACTAAATCTTGGAGAGGGTGTGTCGAAGCTAGCTACTTCTTATAAACTGTGAGTTGGTCTCTTTCAGTCCTGCTCTGATACCATGTTGATGTTTTACTTATACAACTAGCAGTTATGTTTCTTCTTTATTATTACAATCATTTAGCACATTAGTTGCATAAATAAGATCACTGAAAGAGAGACAATCACAGAAACAATAGAGACACGCAGATTATCTTGGGAAACCCTCATGGGGAAGAAAACCCAACAAAAACTTCCTCAATATAGATAGACCAAAAACAAAGCAGGAGATCCTCCTCTATTCCTTCACTAGGAAAGAGTAGTGCACTACTTAACCAAGAGATACCAAGACATATACCAAGAACCCTCCTTAACGTCACACCTAACTGCAGTAGGTTCTCCTCCAAGACTTGCACACTGTCGAGCCAGTTGGTGTGTGTGTCCAAATGAGGCATTGGCCTCCCTTATAAATAGTAGTCTAGCCAGCCTAAAATTAGGTCTAGGTCGACCTGTCACTTTACCCTCTTAATTTACATTTAATTGTCAAGGCACAATAGGGCCTACTTTTACAAAGGTACAATAGGGCCTAATTAACAAATATAATATAACAATATTATTCAACGCTCCTTCTTAGGTAGAATATTCTTCAAAATTACAATATTTCAACATGGACCAGTGCTGGTTTCCTTATGCCAACACATGAGAAGAGCTCTTTTGCCAGTGGTCAGAATATGAAAGGAATAATCTGTTGCAGTAGAATATCAAGACAACTAGAGAAAACATGAGAAGGACACGTAAATTAAATCCACTTTGCTTCTGTTTACTTGATATGACTCAACGTAGTAGCTATTTTTAGACAAATTAATTTTATAAATAAAGACACCGACCATGTATTAGGGGTGACGTTTTTTACGTAAAAAAGAGGATTTTATTTTGTAAGAGAACTATTTCTCGAACAAAGATTATTGAGTTCAGAAGTTCTGCATAGAACCAGAAGTGTTTTTTTCATCTGAGCATGAATGTGATTGAACCTGTGGATTGTTTCCATTCTCAACTTGATATTTGTTGTTGTCTTGAGTAAGATCTGTTATAATTATTTATTAAGTTATCTTACAATGTTTTACAGTTCTTTATTTCAAACTGATGAAAGTAAATTGATAATGTTTAACATGTGATGTATGGTAAGGTGTGGTGAAATTATTTTCTAGCCTCTTTTATATTGCATGCATACTCTTTTTCAAACTTTCTCTCAAATGATATCTAATGCTCTGGAAAAGTGATGGTATTATTTCTAATATGAACTTGACATAGATGTTGTTTGCATATCGGGGCACAAAGGTTATCCCAAGTATCGGTCCCCTCCTAGATAGATTATTTTTTCGTTATTATTACTTGTCTTTCAATACATTATAGAAATATGGTAAAATAACCCAAAAGAGAAATGTATTATTAGGAGGAAATATTTGGAAGTTACATATATATCACTATTAAAACCCGTCAAAACTTGTCGGTTCATTGATCTAGAGAATCGTACTACTATTAAACATTGAAGAGTCTAATTGGGCCTCATTAACGAGTACAATTCCTACTGTTGAGTTAAAGGGAATTCTGACCCTTATACACCGTCTTCACAAGTCCGTCCAACAAGCATCCATACTTAGCCATTATTTCCATCAAGGCGGACTCGAGGACTTGCATTCTCATTTGAAATTTCCCACTCTACCACCCCGTTGTGACATGTCATGCCTCTTCACATTTCTCGATTCAAATTAAATGTTAATTCTACGAACTCAACTGCTAAATTAAATTCTGAAAAGGTCATTATTAATGATGTTTCTATCGAGTAAAATCTCATTTATGTCAGGTTATTGTTATCAATCAAAGATCTAACGTAAAAGATTATTTTACTGTTTTGATCATAGTTATGGAGAAGTTATTCAACCTATTGAAGATGGCCGAAAGAAGACAACATTTTTGTGGGGATACTTTAAATCTACTCACCAGAGAGGATCCCAATTATCACTAGTCGAGGACACATTAGTATTATTCAATGCTTCCAAATAGAAATAGTAACAAAGTTTGGACATAAGGAATATCTCTCGTTGGTTGTGTCCCTGAGGTTTTCGAATGTAAAGATATTGTAACCTGGTGCATTGAAAAATTCATCTAGAATAGAAGAACGATCCCTCTAGAAAGAGGCTCTCATGTTTCATTGGTGCTTTCAGTATTCAATAAAATGTTAAAGCTACAAGAGTCGAACCTAACATACAAAGGAGAAGATGCCAGAAATTTTGTTAGAGGGAAAAATAATGGAATCGAGCTCTTGCAGGAATATCTACAAGACCATGTTGCGATGTCGGAAGATCTATCCAAAATCCAGGTTAGTTCTTTAAAGGACCCCTATCAATAAAGTGCTTGTTTGTTTACTAGAATTATGGGTCATGATTATACAACAATTATTCCTTGGATGTCCCTATATGTTTTATATTTTACAGTTGTATATTTTATATTTTATAGTTCATGAGGATGTTGTTTTGATTGGGCAAAGATCATATTGAATGACATTTTTGCACAGTTGATGAATTTCAAAAGCGAGAAAAAATTGTATATGGCATCATATCTCGTATTTGCTATCACACATTGTCATGTTTTTAAAAGTCTGAATGTTGGAAAAAGGCTAAATCCAAAGATTGACCATGTGAATATATGTTATCAAGGTCTTTGGAGGTAGAAAGTTGTCCATTTTTTTTATRAAGTTTATAATTATTTCGTCTTTGAATTTAATAAATTACTCTTTGGGGAAGATACTTCCAAGCTTTCATTGGAARCATCAAGCCTCTTGGATAAAAAGGGAATTCTGGAAAAAATGGATAACTACAACATCATTAGGATTTTTTGTTCTCATGAAAAGCCTATATACCTCCCATATTATATGCCTGACAAATTATTTATCATAGAATTGGTGAGGCAGTATAAGTTTTGGTTTCATGTTTTCTACGAGAAAAGGAAAAAACAGTTCATTCCCCTGCCTTGGAAAGTGGGTGAAATTCTCTTAAGAGCAATTCCCAAAATTGATGAGTATGCCTCTTACTTTAACCAGTTTAATTTGAAGATTGCAGAAGATATCAAAGGGTTTGACCCTAACAACCTTTTTTATAATCATATGGTAGCAGTTGGGCTCAACCCCATAATGATCAATATGCTCATATTTGGAGAACAAGATGGTGACAGTCATGACCGCCCTGTTCAGGGTGTTAATAAATATTCTAGCGACATAGAAACCATCGTTAGTACTACCGAAGGTCACAAGCAAAGAGAGAGACCCTCAAATGAAAAAAAATGTTCAATCACATGTTTTTTCTCACAAAAGTCTTTTGCCTAGGGTGAATCCTCTATAAAATTTCAGACCCCAACCCAGTTTTAGTCTTGTTGATTTTTCAGCCAATGTTTAATGCCCAAACCCAGATTTATAACAGCCAATTAAACTCAGTAGAAAATAAATTTCAGAACTGAAACATGAGGATTATGAACATCGTTTTCAACGCAGAAATAAAATATCAGCACCACATAAGCTCAGAAAATATTAACACAGAGATTTTCAGTCTAACAGCGACCCTGGAAAAACCCACAAGGGGAAAATCAGTGAGAGAGGGAGTTTTGTTATTTGGAAGCTTCAGAGAAATTCTGTTACAGCATTTTCATCTTCATAAATTTAAATGACAAACTTATCTCGATAATCGTGCCAAGTCTTCACATAGGAAAATGAGCAAAAATCCTCAAAATTCTTTCCAGAACTTTTTGCAATAAATTACAGGTCTGCTCCTCAATTTTTGTGCCTCCAAATGGCTGCATGGATGCCTTGAAATATGTGCCAACAACAACAACAACTTTCTGGGTGTATTAATGGATGTACGACCTCCTTGAAAACTATGCCAAACTTTCCAGAAAACTCACACAGCAACCTACCTCGATTTTTGTGCCATGAAGTGACTGTACAGACTGTAGAAATCCATACAGTATGGCCTGTGTACGACCGACTGTCCCTCCTCGAAAACTATGCCAAAAATACTTTTGTATGGACTGAGAAATCCATACTATACATACATAATTAAATGTTGTTTTTGTTCCTCGATTTATGTGCCCACAAGAGACTTTACGGACCTCAAAATCCGTACTATACGGCCTCCTGTAAATGTTGTCATTTATGCCTCGATTTATGTGTTAGTATTCTTCCTTGGAATGTGTGCCATAGCTATCAGAAATAGCCTCTTTCCTTCAGCTCAAAAATGTTCTCTCTTGCTCTCTCTCAAAATGTCTCAACTACCCAACAATGGGTACGCCCTCCTACCCTAATCGACCTCATGGGGGAAGGTGAAGAGTCTCTTCATCCAACGGTGGAGATTAGATGAGATCAACGGTGGAAATTAAATCACTTTATCCACCCACTTTCCCTAAGTCTCAAAAAGTCACCTTTTAATTTGCATCTCACAAATTAAATGATTAGGGTCCACATTGGGCACTTTCTCACCCCTCAGGCGCTTAGGTGATGAGAAACACTTGCCTAGGTACTTTTTAATTTAATTTTTAACACTCCCTCTTACAGAGGAAAGTGTTACTTACCACTCCAAGCTTGTCCCTGAAAAATACAAACTTGCCTTTTCCTAATGCCTTGGTGAGTATGTATGCAACCTGCTCCTCTTTAAATATGTAATGTAGCTCCACAGCTCCTCTCTGAACATAGTCACGGATGAAGTGATAAATAATCTCGATATGTTTAGACCCATCATGAATAATTGGATTCTTCGAGAGTTTAATGCAACTCTGATTATCACAATAAATCACGGTAGGCCTCAACTGCACACCAAACAATCCCACCAGCAACTTCCAAAACCAAAGGGCCTCACAACTGGCCTGATTGGCTGCCATATACTCATCCTCTATCGAAATCAAAGCCACTAACTTTTGCTTCTGGCTGAACCAAGACACAACTGTTGATCCCAATCCGAAACAGCGCCCTGAAGTACTCTTATTTTCACTGACACATCCTGCCCAATCTAAATCTGTATAGCCAACCAGACGAACTCCATATCCTCTCTGATAGTCCAGGCCATAATCTACCATACCAAAAAGATACTTGAGCACATGTTTTGTTGTCACCTAATGCACTCTCCTAAGATCCACCATGAACTGACTGAGAGTGTTGAACTTCTGCACAAAATTCCATGAACTCCTTGGAGGTATACTCTCCCCCATTGTTTGTCCTTGGAACTTTGATTCTCTTCCCTGCCTGGTTCTCCACAAGAGCTTTGAACTCTTGGAACCGAATGAAGAATTTTCCTTTGGTCTTCATGAAGAAAATCCAAGTCTTCCGTGAGAAGTCATCAATGAATATAACATAATATAAACAACCAGTCAACGATGCCAAAGACATCAGGCCACACACATCTGAATGAATAAGATCAAGGATCACTGCTGCTCTACTGTCACTATTAGGAAAAGTAGTCTTGGTGTACTTTCCCAAAGCACACCCCTTGCACAACTCCTGGTTCTTTGTACTGGAATCTGGAACTCTAGTAACAATCTCCCTCAATACTCTCAAAGCCCCATGGTGCAAATGTGTCATCCTCTTGTTCCATAGCTCACATAGGTCATTGTTGCTGGTAGTATGAATCAATGCTCTCGCTAGCTAGAACATAAGCTTATACAGCTTCTCATGTCTAGTCCCAATCACTTTGGTTGAAGTGTTACTAGACCCCTTGGGGAAAAGGAGCACCTGCCCATCACGGAACAAGACCTCATAGCCCCTCTCCTCAATAGCAGAAACTGATACTAAGTTCTTCTTCAACCCTGAAACATATCGGACGTCTCTCAACAACATTGGAGGCAAAGACTCCCTCTGAAATGATACAGTCCCACAACCAACTACCTTGACCACCCGGTCATCTCCAAGCACTACCTCAACATCTCCAATCTATGTAAGGTCTGTCAAATGTTCATGAACCCCTGTCATATGGCGAGATGCATCACTGTCAATATACCACATATCTGAATGAGTGGTCCTTGTGGATAAACACACAACCAAGGAAAGTTCATTGTCAAACTTGGTGGACAACTCTTCCACCGTTGTTGAAATTGTTGTTTGTTTCTTCTTCTTGTTCAGACACTGACCTGCATAGTGCCCAAATTTGTGGCATGCAAAGCACTTGACTTTGCTCATGTCTTTCTTCCCTTCACCCTTGGGTTTGTTTCCTCCCTTAGGACCCTCCTTGAAATTATTCTTATTGTTGGCAGCAAGAGCCACATTCTCCTCATCATGACTTGTAGATGAGCTGCCATGTACATAACCTCTCAGGGTCTTCTCCTGAACAAAGTCATCCCAAAGATGTTTCCAATTGGGAAGCTTCTCCCTAGCAACAATGCCCTCTAAAAAAACAACCCATTGTTTGGAAACTCCATTCAATGTTGTCCTCACAAGCTCACTGTCAACTATGGCCTCCCCCACAGCTCCAAGCTCATCTCTCACCTGTGTCAACCTGGTAAGATATGTGACCACATTTTCAACCTTGGTCATTTTTATGCTCTTCAGTTTTTCCCTCAAAACAATCTTTTGGTTTTCATTTTTACTCTGGTACAATTTCGTCAAAGACTCCCACATCTCATAGGAATTTGCCTTCCCTGTCAAGTGAGGAATCAAATGGTCCTTGATGGCATCAATAATAATCCTCTTAGCCTTGATACTCTTCTTGGTGTAAGCTGCAAGAAGAGTAGCATCAGTAGGTACCACCACAAGATGTGTTGTGGTATTTTCAACAATGTCCCACAACTCATTTTCTTGCAACAGCAAGATCATCCTCTCCTTCCAATCACCAAATTTTGTTGCCCCATCAAGTCTGTCCTCAACTCTCAAACCTGTAGCCATTGACCCCTTTCTACTGAAAATTACAAATTGAAAATTCTATCCAGTGAAGTCACTGTTGTCCTAACTTTCTGACTTGATGAAATATTTATGTTTCTTTCAACTCGGCTCTGATACCATGTAAAATTTTAAACCCCAACCCAGTTTCAGTCTCGTTGATTTTTCAGCCAATGTTTAATGCCCAAACCTAGATTTATAACAGCCAATTAAACTCGGCAGAAAATAAATTTCAGAACTGAAACATGAGGATTCTAAACATCGTTTTCAACACAGAAATAAAATATCAGCAGCACATAAACTCAAAAAATATTAACACAAATATTTGCGGTCTAACAACGACCCTGGAAAAACCCACAAGGGGAAAACCAATGAGAGAGGTGTTTGACAACACATGTACTCCAATAGAGGACAAACACCTTCAATAACCACTCACATAACCAGATCAAATATCAACGCACTGATATTTTCA
>JASDQU010095911.1:24319-34499 GCA_032191745.1 Picea mariana | reverse complement strand
TGGAAGAATGGACGAAATGACTCAGTTTGTATCATGATATTGTTTATGTAGGTTGATATCAGATGATATGATTGTTGTGGAGACTGTATGTCTCTGGATGTGATCCACTGGTAGTGACTGTGTCACTGGTTAGTAGTGGTGTGCTACTAGGAGTGGTTGTGTACCACTGGATAATAGTTGTATACTACTATGGATAGACATAGTTGTGCTCTATTGGATGGCATTATACCAGTGGTATGCTACTATTTGAGTGCCATGGAGACTACCACTAGTGTTGGAGTTGATTGCCAACTAGATGGATAGTCAGTGTGCTGGTGGACAAACATTCCCCAGGCGGAGAATGGTCCAGACATAACAAATTGCTGGTGGACAGGCATTCTCTCTGTGGAGAATGGTCCAGGTTGACAGTTTGTTGATGTATCATGGACTGGTATTTTCGTAAGGCACAGATTGTGGCCCAATTAGGAAAATGGTTAAGGACCGATATTTTCTGAGGCATATAGGTAGAGATTGATCTCAATGGTACATATGACCCGATTAGAAAATAGCCTGAGACTGACATTCCTATAGGAATGGTCTTTGTAGCCCATGGCGTAGCTTTCAACATTTGTTGGGACAATCATTCTTTTAGGACATATGCTCGGATTAGAAGAATGGTCCTTGTATCACTCTATGGAGTGAGTGACTTATTCAACATCATGCCTGATTACTCAGATGGAGTATGGCTTCGAGAGATGATGCAGTTGATGCTATCAGATGATATTGATAGTGATGATGTTGCTTGTGAGTTGATCTATGTGATCATGAGATAGCTTGTGTGGCTACGATGATGCTACTGGTTGAATGGTTTGTTTGTGCTCAAGACCATTGCTTTTAATACCTCCCTAGCTAGGACGAAGTGTTGATATTATGGTAGCTGTGCGAGGTATTAACCTCCACGTGTAACCTTTGACAAGACTAGAATATTCCGGGAAGCAAGAGAAACCCTAAAACGTTGGATAATAACCCTAGAATACAAGTCGGCTCAAGATAATATTTAATATTGAGTTATTAGCCTCCAGAAAGAGAAGTCGGCCCAGTCAAGTGAGATAGAGCAGTATAAATAGAGGGCGCTAGAGCTCATTTGACACTCACGAACTCACAACTACATAAGACTAGTGGTGTGCACGTTTGGAGAGGGAGTGCAGCTGCAACTGCTACAATTGGGATTTTGGCTTTTGGTTGGACTTGTTCTCTTGGTTATGGTTTGGACTCTCTGCTTGGTTTCTGGTTATTCTGGCTTGGTGTGCTATCCTTGGAGAAAGGTGCGCTAGCCTTGGTTGGCTATTGGTCTGCTACTGGAATTATTCTGTTGTCAAGGTTAAGGTGCTCGGGGGTGGCCTTTGTGCCTATGGTTGGGTGACAATATTGCTATATTGTCTATGGAAAAACGAGCACATCTCTTTCATTCTAACAGAAAGGGGGTCATTTTCTAAAAAGATGTCCAATGTGGCTCTAGGGCCAAGTGCAAGTTCTAAATTGTATACCTTGCAACTGCGTAAATAAGCAAATGAGACAGTTGCAATCATTTTTTATGTTCATAGCAATTCCTTCCATGTCTCCCTTTCTCCCTTTTATGAGATGTTCAGAACTTCAGGCAGGTTTTTGTTGTAGGGCCTGTTACCTCCTAAATCCCCATTTTGGGTGGCAAAGCCCTCACCATAGGTGAAACCCTAGGGGTAATTACAAAAGGCTACCCACTGTCACCTCGGTAACTCTTTCACTCTCTTTAGGCTGGCTCTCCTCTGGCACAAGGGGAGAATCCCTCCAGGCAACTAACTCTAAAGGATGATAATGACCTGGAAAGAGTTATCAGACTTGGGGCAAATCTGGTTTATGAGATTTTCAGTAGTGAATTCCAGATTTAATAAAACAGAAAATAATGATGATTTTTTATGTTTTAGGGGTGTTTGAAAGGAAAGACAATTGCATAATCCCTTGGCGGGTACCATCATCCCTGGCCCTGTTTTTTATTGCCGCTGGAAAACAACTTCAGGCACCAAACAACTTCCAGTGCCTCTTCGTGGAACAAAATTCCTTGTCACAATTTGTTTGAAGGTTGGGTCACCGGCCTGGTGTCACTACCATGAGCAGAATGATTTTTTTTTTGAAATACTCTGCCAAATAATTTTTCTTGAGAAGTGAGCCACCAACCCAATTTATAATTGGCCACAGGCCTGCAAGTTTCAGACTTGCTCTGATTCCACTTGAAGCGAACCTGATGGTTCACTTTATGAAATCGTTGTTCATGAATAGAAAACCCTACAACATCCATTAATAAATAAATAATAATTATTTATGATTATGGATAAATACTAGTGACATGTATGTAAATACACTTGGGGTGATAAGTCATGTCCTTTGGGAAAAGACACGACTTATCATTATTACAACATAAATATACAATATTGACCTACATGACTACTATTATATAACAAATGTTTACATTAATGGTAATATACCCTAGGCATATTGCAATATCCATCTCAGTTCTGAGCTCATGAGCATCTACATCTCTACAGAAAATGCTGGTGCTGACTGAAATGTTTTGCCCCATCTTTCCTTGCACATATGACTTGGAACAAAACCATTTCCTTTGATAAACAAGCATTAATGTAAAATTGAGTCTGAAGACAGAGAGTCTGCCATGTTAACCCAAAGTAAAATAAAATAAAATACAGAATATGTCATTGTCCTTCAGTGTTTGTTTAACTATTAGTTCTGATCGCCCATGCAAATATCATGAAGCAGTATCAAAAAGTCTTATTCCGTGTCATCTTGACAGGATCAGTAGAAGGCCTATTGAATTCAATGAGTCTTCACGTATTGAAGATCATTTCTTTCTGGAAAATTATGCACTGAAAATTTGTCTCTTGAATCTTTTATTCACTACTATATGGTTGGTGCAGTCCATTTGGCTTTGTGTTGGGCAGGCACTTAACCTTTTGAGCATGAATCTTTGGTGGCATTGGATTCTGTCTATAAAAGTATCTTTATGACATGTTTCAAAGAAGTCATTTCACTGTAATACAAGAAACCTGTTATCAGATAGTGAATGAAGTCCTAGTGGTAGTCTACCTCCTGCAATCTATAGAATTTCTTTCTGCAACACATGGCCAGGATTCATTCTGTAGCAGGAGAAAATGCAAATTTCACTGCTGATCTAGCCAGTGAAGCTAGCTGGAGTCTCTTTCAGACCACTGTTAAGAGATAGGATTTCCTTGCCAAGATTCCTTGCACCATATGGTGGATATTAAGACATCAAGCATAAGAGAAAAGTATAAAGTAGCTTTGAATGCATCCATTGGGTGAAGAGGAATTCATCTTCAACTCTTCTGCTTGGTAAGAGTATAATTTACTTGTTAGATTTCTTGTAAGATTGTGATAATGTAGCTCTAGTTTAGATACCTCTTTCACATGCCAGGAATATTGAAACTGGTGCTATCTATTTGGCACTGCCAAAGTGACTTTCAGAAGTAGCTTTCTTCAATGGTTCTGTTCCTTGTGACACAAGCTGCGCATATCTAAATGTAGGGTGTATATCTTCTCACTGAAGAAATCCATGATATCTCAGCAAGAGCTGAAGATAGCTATTGGTTATATCTAATGATTCCTTCAATGTCATATCAGGTATACCTGAGTTTCTCCAGTAGTTATGGATATATTGCAACCATTTTCTGTGCCAGTCAATGTTTGTCGTAGATTTCTTCTGCCTGTCTGGTCAAGGCCCGAAGTTATCATTGTAAGAAGGAAAGATTTTTAAAGAACAGTCTTGTTTCCAACTTGCGCTGTGTTATCGTGTACCAGAAGGCAATGATAAGAACCACCTTTGAAGTTATGTAGTTAAACTGTAAAGTTGGAGAAAACAATTTTTACATTCATTATATCTGAATTAATTGGTGAAACTTTGCGGCCTTTTTATTGCCAAATGCTTTACAAAAAAAAGTTGAAATCAAATTTGCCAGTCAGTATTTTTTTTTTGAAACATCAGGCAATCTTCTATAGCATATAAGACACTTGTTATTGTATTTCTGCCAAATTCGATATGGTTCAGTGTGCATGTTTTTCACCTTAGTTTGTATGAACTTAAAATATTTTCCTAATATACTTGAATTATGTTAAATAATTCACTACCAAAACATTTGTGGAGTCAACTTTTAATTAGATTTAATGTGTCCTTTCAAATAATTTATATTTGAGCTTAATATTATTCATCAGGCGGAGAATAATGCTGGTGTTGAAGGAGAAAAGGATGAAAATCGTCCTAAAGCACAGAGGGTAAGAATCATCCTTGAACATTTGATATTGTTGGAAGCACTTGTGTTGCTTTTTGAGTTCTTTCACAAATTAATAGTTAACGGTGTTCACTCGTGTCACTTTTTGAGCTTTTTCAGGCAAGCAAAGAAGAAGAAGATAAAATGAGAGCAAATGCAGCAAATGTTGCTGCACGAGCAGCTGTTGGAGGAGATGACATGTTATCAAAGTGGCAATTAATGGCTGAGAAAGCTCGGCAGAAACGTGAAGGTCTCAACTGTTAATTCTTTTTCAATGATAGGAGGATTGATTATTTTGTGTTTATTATAAGGTCAACTCAATGCATAAATATTTAACACTAAATCTTAAATTGTCATGTGAGTAGGTGCAACCGATGGAGTATCTAACTCTCGTGGTAATAAAGAGGTAAATAGAAAAACTGTTGGTGGATTGAAGACTGCCAATGCATCTGACCATCAAGAAGGTGATAACAAGGGTGCAAATGCTGCCACAACTGGTACATCCTTTAATCTTAATGTAATATCTGGGTGGAAATATGCTTTTTATAAAAGAAAGTTGTGTTCAGAGTAGATGGATGTCTCTGGATATGATAACAAACATGAGGAAATCATCGTTGGTAAATTGTCTTCCCTTGTGCAGGGTCAGTACGAAGTATGGGGAGAAATTTAGGGCCTTCATCTCAGATTAAGCCCATCCGTAATATATCTGTGAAGGATGTAGTTGCTTTACTGGAACGAGAACCACAGATGACAAAATCAACTATACTTTATCGTTTGTATGAGAGACAGGCGCAATGTAGTAAAGAAAAAGCATCTGAAAATCAAAATAATGAAAATGTTCTGCAGTAAAAGTGCAGAGATGAAATTCTATGTTGACACGATGCATTCTAGCACTATGTGACTGCTGTCACATGTACAAATCTGTATATTGGCAAAGCTGCCATGTGAGTATGAGAAACACATGTTGAAGTGATAGTTATCTGGTATTAACTCAAAACTGTACTTGTCAGGAACTAATACCTTGTAAAGCATAGGTTCGAGACTAATTTCTTCAGGGTGAATAAGGCATTGTGACAGTTGAATATTTTAGCCTGTAACATTGTGTGACAAAACACATGAAATTCTTGTAATGTAGGATGAAGCAACCGTGCAAAAGCTCTTTGGAGGAATGAAGGTATTTTTACATAACGACTTTGATAAGGGGGGATAATAATGGGATTCAAAAGCCAGAATTTCTTTTACCAGAACTACTGTTAGGGTATTATTATTAGCATTACTTATTGCTGTGTAAATTAACTTCCTTTTCTAGGACGACACCTAATGGAGTGTCGAGTGGGTGCTTGTCTCCTCGTGCAGCAGTTGCATTATGCTGTCTGAGTTGCTAGCTATTTCCATTTGTTTATTATCATTTTGAAATTTCTGTAATAATCTTGACGAGATAGAGGTTGATCGATTTTAAAACTTATCAGCAAGAGAGGATCTGTGGTTGAATGTTTCTGTTAAAACTTGCAACCATGCATGTGTAAAACATAGATCAGTGGCTCTCTAATACTATTAATGTTAGTATCTAACAATCAATGTCGATTATTTTTAGTTCACAGGTAAAAGTATATAATCACTGGAATCAACTTTTAGTGACATAACTAAATTATATAAACGAGGGCAGACAACTTTGAATGTAAAAGTGGCTGAGACGCATCTACAACTTAGCATAAAATAGGTAACTCCATGGATATGGTATTTCCACAACTCATTAACATAAGAGTATGAAAATAGAGAGAGAATAGTACACACACGTACCAAGTATTATACACACCAACACAATCAAAGTATATGAATGTTTTCCTAGTATGGAACATAAGTACAGAGATCATTTGCAGAACGAAGGCACACATCTAGATATGATTCACTAAGAGTACCTCCATCTACATGTCTCTTATACAGGGCTCATGAGGGTTGACGAGTTGGCCGATGGTTAGAATATTAATTACAATTTCCATGTCTTGTATAACTTACACTAATTAAGAGATGTAATCTAATTATCTCTTTTCATTTAATTCACAAAGGTAGGAAATTGTTCACTAACATTTACAAGGAACAAAATAAGCACAACAAAATCATGATATGTATAAAGAGAATATGTAAAAACAAATTATAAATATGTTATATAACATGAAGTGTCGAGTGTCATGAATCAGATCAGAGATTAATGATAACTTATTATATGTTTCTTTAATGTAATATCTCTGGTCAACATGTATTTTTTCATGTTAATATTTATATTCACAAGATTGATATCATTAAAGGAGGGTCCTCCTCATCCTTGCCCCTTCAGGGTCATCTTCATCACCTTGCAAAATAATTACAAAATTTATTCCTGTCAAAAATTCACTTTATACTATATAAAATACTCAATATATCTAAAATATACACCACAAAATTAAGTATTATTATTACATTACAATTCTTATTTTTCCTTCCTGCATATATTTACTTCATTCTCCAACATCCACTGTTGTGCTTCCAAAGTGATATTTTGTAGTTCAAATTCTGTAGGAGAGTTTGATTCTTTTTTCTCAACTCAATGAAAGATCCCTATGTAAAATGAAGGCTAGTTGTGAATCACATTCTCTGTTTACACTGCAAAGGGCTTTGGTCCCTTGAAATAGTGTGCTTATCTCTTTAAATTCCTAAAATTGATGCTGAATTCCATCTCTATTTTGGGCTTCTTCTCTCATGTTCTTGTTGACCAAATCATTGGTGATTGATGTTGTTGTCTCCTTAAATTCTCCAATGGATCAACATTTTTTGAGACTATAGGTAAGTCTTGAATACTTTTTGTTTTTTGAAAGAATTATTCATGTTATCGCACAATTTGTAGATTGGGAAAAGCTCAACCCAATCCATGAAAGTGTGACAACTATGAGAGTACCTACCTACTGTCACCTTAGATAGACACTGCCCTCGCTTAAGTGATGATAAATCACAAGGGGGGAATCCCGATGACCTTAGGGGGATTGAGACGGAAAGTGATAGAATGAACAATGAATCCCCTATAGGTCAATTTTGGAGGTGAGAAAAAGGCTTGGAAGCGAGTCTTGTTGATGATGGATGGTTGCCAAAGTATTGTGTACCTGCAAGACAATGTTAAACCTGCCTAGAACAAGACACAAGATAGATATACAAGCCTTAAACAAAAGGGGGATAAGAAAGAAACCTTGCTGTCCCAAAATTGCAGCAGAGCAAATATATATATATATATATATATATATATATCAGCAATGTAAGATGTCAATAGCAACAAAATATGTTGCCAAAAGTCAAGTAAAAGATACTAGAAACTAAGTTAGGAATGACCAGTGTAACTTCCATTGAATAGAACAAGACTTTAATGGCATTAAGAGTTGTTTATTAGATGTTATCAACAAGTTATTATAACAATCAAGTGGCTATAGCAAACAATTGCTACAACAACCAAATCTAGCCACCAAATCCTGCAAGTAAACCACCCAAACATTAACCAATAACTAATTGAACAATTACCAAGGTTTACAAATGAATTTCAATGGTAGATTAGAGAGAGAGGGATGAAAAAGAGAGTTTTCTACAACCCTAATGGTTGTAGCATTGATTTGTAACAACAAAGAGAACTACTTGGTTGAAGATGATGCCTTAGAGGCTCAAGAACAACTTTCAATTTAGACAATCACAAAATCTCTACTTTTCACGTATGCCAATGCAAATGATTTTATTTCTTCAATGAAATTTAGACAAGTGCTTTATCAATTGGGTTATGGAGTCTCTTCTGTAAGAGCTAGGGTTTGCAAATTCTCTATGNACTAGAAACTAAGTTAGGAATGACCAGTGTAACTTCCATTGAATAGAGCAAGACTTTAATGGCATTAAGAGTTGTTTATTAGATGTTATCAACAAGTTATTATAACAATCAAGTGGCTGTAGCAAACAATTGCTACAACAACCAAATCTAGCCCCAAATCCTGCAAGTAAACCACCCAAACATTAGCCAACAACTAATTGAACAATTACCAACGTTTACAAATGAATTTCAATGGTAGATTAGAGAGAGAGGGATGAAAAAGAGAGTTTTCTACAACCCTAATGGTTGTAGCATTAATTTGTAACAACAAAGAGAACTACTTCGTTGAAGATGATGCCTTAGAGGCTCAAGCAAGCTTATAGCATGAAGAACAACTTTCAATTTAGACAATCACAAAATCTCTACTTTTCACATATGCCAATGCAAATGATTTTATTTCTTCAATGAAATTTAGACAAGTGCTTTATCAATTGGGTTATGGAGTCTCTTCTGTAAGAGCTAGGGTTTGTAAATTCTCTAGGGGTGTAAGCTCTTTTACTTCCTAGAGCATGCAAAACCTAGCAAGGTAAATCTAGGAGGGTGTAAGCCCTTTTATTCCTCCTAGCAACCTTTGCGAAATAGCTTATCCAAAAAATAGTGCTAGATCCTAGTGGAGGGTGTATGTCCTTATACTCCTCTAAGAGCTAAACAAGATTAACCTTGCAACCAAGAAAGAAACAATACAAAGCATAAATTCCTTACCTAGTCCAAGAATTAGCAAGATAGGATCTTCCTTACCAAGAATATTCCACCACACATTCAAGAACAAATATCAAGAGAGATAGCACACGACTTCTTTCCAATAGACAAGTAACTAACATCCAAAAAAGCACAAGAGAGAGAAGATGTGATTTGCCCAAAGAGGGCGAAAATTTCAGCCAAATGTTATGTAATTCTCAAGTAAATTGTTGTGTCAAATGAAATGAACAAGGCCTTTATTTATACAAGACCTTCGAAAATTAGTTTGTCCACTTTACTTAGGGTAAAACACAAATTAGGGAGTCCAACCTTTTAATTTGATCCTTTAAAAAATAATAATAATTCAAATTTACAAAAAAGATAAGCCCTAAGATGATGTCATGCCCTAAAGGTGTGATGTTTTGGCATATAGAACAAAATGTTGAGTTGTGTGAGGGAGTCGTTGGGCCTCCAAATGCCCGGTCCCCATCTGCAAGGGCCTCCCTCCATCAAAACATGCCAAGTCATCATCAAATCCACCAACACCATTGAACCCTAGCCCTCAAATGTGACGTTTTGGGCCTCCAAGGCCAAATGTTGGGCTAGGCTCCTCCTCCAAGGTGTACTCTCATGCCTCCAAAGGCAATGTTCATCATCCATGTGTCCCTAGGAGAGGGGGTGCATCATCCATCCAATGGGCTTCATGCCCCAAATGAAGGTCCAAGTGACCTTGTGCCTCCACGAAATAGCTTTCCACCTGTCAAGGTCCTGGAAAGATAAACAAATTTTCTCTCCAAGGGCTCACAAGTCACAAGCATCATGTCAAGTAAGCCATATGTAATAAAAGAACCACCCGAACATGTGCATCAAATCTCCTCTCTCAAAATAAACAAATGTTCAAAGACTTTATGCAACTTGCCAAATTTAGTTATGGGAGGGTTGCCTTAGTGACCCACTAGGTGAATCATTCCCCAAGTCAAGGAGTGTTTATCAAGTGGACCCTCTCTAAGTCACGTGAAGAGTATGAGGTGGATGGGGGTGATGCTTTTGGGCATGGGGTTTCTTGACATACGAGGGCTCATATTGTCTCATTTATGGGTGCCTTTGTAGAGGGTGTGCCACCCTTCGTCCGCGATACATGATATTTCCAAGCCCCTTTGCCATTAATTTATTAGAGTATTTCCAAATTGAAGCTAAAGTGGGACTTCTACCTAAGCATGAAAAACATTGCCCACATTAACTCTACCTTGGTCATACTTGACCATGCTTCCCCAAGCTGAAGACGATATGTGAGACTTCTACCTAAGCATGA
>JASDQU010095910.1:0-20881 GCA_032191745.1 Picea mariana | reverse complement strand
TGAAAGAAGTATTATAATAATTAATAATCACTTATTTAATTAGTCAATGAATATGATTTGTTTTTGTTTGATAGTGTACGAGGATCAAGTACCTCTCACACTTGTATTGCATCCATAAGTATATATTAAAATTATATGAATGAATATGATTTGTTATTGAGCCAATACTATCATAGTATATGATTCCCTTGGAGTTTTAATTCCTCACTTGTTCAACATTGGGGATTAGATCTCATGTATGGAACCTAATAAGTGAGTAAGCATGTGATTTAGGTTTGAAGTTAGATTGCTTCAATAAAGTAGAAATATGTGGTGTGAAAGGTTTTTGAAGAGAGAACATCATTT
Organism: Picea mariana; assembly: GCA_032191745.1. Lineage (NCBI taxonomy): Eukaryota > Viridiplantae > Streptophyta > Pinopsida > Pinales > Pinaceae > Picea > Picea mariana. The sequence continues at coordinate 20,536 of JASDQU010095910.1, read as the reverse complement.
ATAGTATTTTTTAAGTAAAATATGTATATTTGAGAGGTTAAGTTTGTTATGAGTAAAGATCTTTTCAAATATATATTAATTTTTTTTTAATGTAATTATATTTAAAAATAAAAATTAGAGGTTGTTATTTTCATAAAAACTATATGTGGTAACAAAATTCTTTCTTATTCAATTATAATAGTTAGTTTTTAAAGAAAATCCATGAAACATAGAAGAAGTTGAAAATATAGTATATATTCAATGTTGTCTAATGCTAAAATATTTGAACAATCTTGGAAGAGATTGGTATACAAACAGAGGATGTGACACCAAAGTGAAAGAGAAAAGAAAAACATGAGCAATATAAGCTCAACAAATGAGATTGAGATAGAGTCTATGAGCAGAAAAATGATAGCACCTATGTGAAAGTGCTCAAAGTGAGATCTAATGACGGGAAAAATACAACGTGGTTATGCAGGAGTTGGGAAAACTTTGTAGTTATTGGTATTCCCTCTTCTTTTCTCTATGGAAACATTTAGGTTCAAGGGAAGAATAATAGACAAATGAGAACCTCAAGTGCGTTATGGATGGCATAAAAAATATACTTAACATAAGTGTATTTTACTAAGGTTCTTTTGATGGTGGAAAATTTTTCTCCATCACACCTAGGAAAGTTTCATCAACAGTGTTGGAATTGTCATACCTTAGGATAATGTGCATCATCAAAATGAATTCTTGTGAGGGTTTGGGGAAAAATGAGTGTAAGTTTTAAACATGTGAAGTAAAGCAATGCATACAGGTTCTTAAGAAAAAAAGAAAGTAATCAATGGCTCATACACATAATACACAAATCATTACATTGGAAACCCTTAACCGAAAGAAAACCAGCCTTCCTTGGTGCCGCACCTCTCGACTCTTCATTGTATTAGTTTCACCATTAGAAATACAATGTATACACAATATTTTAGGTATTCTGCAGCTACCAAAACCATAATCCCTTAATCCAGGATTAATTTAAAAAAACACTAAAATAACAAAAAACACCCCAAAAAAATTTGGGGCGTTGCCCCGAACACTATGTGTAACCAAGGGGGGCAATCCTCCCCCCCTTGGGACCCCCTAGGAAAGCACTCAATGAACATGACAAAGGGTGAAGGAGGGAGGGATCATCATACCCAATCATCAAATCTGACACACTCCACACACACATGCAAAGAATATAACACCTACCCAACAATGAGGCTTTAAAGGGGAGAGTAATTTTAGGAAGAGTGGTTATTTTTGGTAAATAATGGGTTAAAAGGTATTTCACATTGATCAAAGATAGGACTTTCAATTCATTGGCCAGGGTTTCATCATTTAGGAAAAAAATGATTATCAAGAAGCATCATAATTTGAGAAATTGTTGCACGGGTGACTGGAAAAATCTCCTAGGAACCATCCATAGACGTAACTACTCAATGGAGTGGCTATAAAGTTTGGCACAAAGAGAAAAAAACTCAAGAAAATTGTGATCGTAAGGACAACAACCTTTGCAAAGGTGTTGCAAAGTCACTACTCCAAGTGGGGATTCAATCATGGGCATCATGTAATTTTCAAAATGTTTTTTAGTGAAGCTTATTTGGAGTATCTATGGTAATGTGGGGATCCAAGATATCATGGTCAGCATCAATAATTCTTTATAATTCAGATGATGGGGTGATGGTCTTGGCAGGTGTAGCATGCTTCTTTTTAGGTGGTGTAGGAAGTAAAGGGTTATGTAAGAATTCCAAACGTGAGGTTAGGAACAAAAAATAAGTGTACCTATATAAATTGAAATTTCTAGATAATTGTGTGGCGAGTGAAATTCAAATTATGGTCCTGAACTTCAACAAGCTTCAAGGCTACAAATTCTTAGTGGAGTTTATCAGTTGATGGAAAATTAAATATAATTCATGCTTCATGATCCTTTTGTACCAAAAAAAAATTTCATTGATTACTACTCTGTCATCTTGCTAGATGTCTTCTTACCATTTATCTTGATTATAGTGAATAAGACCATGTGCTTCCTCATAATACCCTCGAAAACCACCTTATGGACGAAATTCAGTTTGCAGAGGTGAGAGTTCTGGTTTTAGAAACTGTTTTTCAACATTCAAAATCTGTATACTTGCACCATGTGTTACGGTGGTTTTGGATTTCATATGCATACCTCCTCGATAAAATCCTGTATGTTATCCTCCATAATCAATAAGGATTGTTGATCATTAATCCCTCACCACCATCAGATCTACTTAGATAAGACTCCAAAAATTTGACTTCTTACTAAAGTTTTCCATTGATCTTTTGGATTTGCACCACTATTAATCCTCACCATACATTTAAAATGCATCGATGTACCTTTTGATTAATCATTCTTTTGCATTGTTGATTGATGCAGGAGCATCTCCCACATCAAGCGAGCCAACACAGAAGCAATCGGACAGCTGGAAAAGCGCCAACACACATTTTGAAATTGCCTTGAAGTTGTTGCGCCATCTTAAATGAGCCATTAAGATGAGACGCACTTGTATTATGTAATCGGGACCTTGAGCCTTACGCTCTCATCCTTAGTAGGTAGGAGGCATTTAAAGTAGTTAATGCAGGTAGATAGAATTTAATTCTAGATTAGACTGTTTGAGAGCGCAAGAGGGAAACGGGATATAGACACCCTCATTGTGTATTGTATCATTAGATTGGAAGAATTCTGGAAAAGGAAGGAAGAGCAAGCAGAGAACTGTGTAAGAACACCCATGTACAGACATTTGGATTAATGGAAAGCTTTGATTCAAATTCACGGTTTGAGTTGTTCTCGGTGTATTGATGTTACGCTCATGAATGTTTGCTTCCTGTTATGCATTTACTTTGATATGCTGTGTATATGATTTCATGTTCTAAGTTGAAGTCTGAAAGGAAGAGGGAATGAGTTTCAATTGTTTCTCTATCTAAGTAAGAATTCCTGCAAGGAGTGTAGTGGAAGTGTCCGCAAGGAGTGCGTCGACAAGAATTCAGGGTTGCGTCTCTGAAGCTCAGATAGTTTTACTTTTTTTCTCATTTCCCCAGAAGTGCAGTTGGGCACAAGAGCCATGCAAGGAGTGCCCAGGCAAGGTAAAGTCTCAGGGTTGCGAACCTGAGTAAGGTGCGAGGGACTGCTACCGCAGGAGTGCGTAGGGTCAGAGAAACTCAACACTTAGATGTGTTTGAAGGTTGTCGTAAGGAGTGCGTGCAAGGGTATTTTGTAAAAGCTCAGGAGGGATAGGCCTTCAAATTCGTTGAAGGATAGCACAGAGAAGCTGCGACTTAAAGTTCGCAAGAGGTGTTGCAAGTTGCACGCAGGTGGAGGAGTTCATGGAGGAACACTTAGTCATTTCATAGATTTCATCAGGAAGAACAGATGGTCGAAATTTTCCAAGGAGATTTCATGAAATTCTGTGGGCTGTTAGATCTTATGAAGGTGCAGGGGAGATACAACGACGTATTCTCTAAAGGTTCAAAGCTCAGGAGGGGTAGGACTGTAGATCCGAGTCACGAGGACCGTCGGATTTACACGTGAAATCGTGCATTAGGGTTTTGTGGGTTGAAGTCCCGTGATTATAGCAGCAGGAATCGCGAAATTGCAATACGCGATATCCCGACGGTTACGTAAACAGTGTGGGGCCATAGGAGTTGGTGACGTGGACAGGTGGCGCTTCATATTGGGGTTTCGCAGCGAGAAGTCCCGAACCATTGACATCAGGATTCACGATATAGCGAAATCCGAAATCTCGACGAGGTGACAGAGTGTGGAAAAGTCAACTCGCGCGTGTGTCGGGTAATTGGCATATCGGGACTCGGGAGTTGGAGTACCGAGTTGCTTGATATCGCGAGTGGCGAAATCGTGATAGGGGAAAACCTCGATAGGAAGAAGTCAACATTGATTGGTTATCGAGTGTCGGGGATTCGAAAGTCCAATTCTCGACCACAGGCCCAGCGAAGTTGCGAAGTCCGATCCTCCGAGTGCAGAGAGGGGATCACGAGAAAAGTTATGTGGGTGCAGATTTCCAGATAGGGAAATAGAAGGACATTAGAGTTCTTCGGGCCAGTAAAGAAGAGAAGATCCTGTGAGTGGGCATGCTTGCGAGCACGTGCTGCGTCAAAGTGGTATCAGAGCCTGATTCTTGTTTGTATATTTCAGACGAGGGAGGCATAAGAGGTAAAGATCACTCTGATACACATCAAGTGGTATCAGAGCTTAGAAAAGAAGCTTCTTTGCTTTCTGTAGCAGGAAGAAGGGAGATTCACCATGCCGCCGAGAAGGAGAGATAGACAATCACCCGATCCAGAGGAGGAAAGGGAGATGTCCAAAGGAAGGGGTAGACAAGTGCAGAATCTAGAAGTAGAAAGAGATCTGCATAACATGCGTGCCAGACTTGTGGACGTGGAGATAAGACAAAAACGCACAGCTGATGCAGGAGATATCAGTGAGTCCGAAAGTGAAGATGATGTTGGGCATGGAAACGAAGAATTCACAATAGAAGATGCAACCAATGAACACTTGCTTAAGGCTGTTGCAAGAATGGGTGCAAGGGCGAAAATGGACATTCCAGTTTATGAGGGAAATCTGGATGTAGACGAGCTTCTAGACTGGATTAGAGCTCTAGACACATATTTTGACTATGAAGATGTCGAAGAGGACAAGAAGGTCAAGCATGCTGTCACGAGATTAAAAGGACATGTAGCATTGTGGTGGGATGAACTACAAGCGGATAGGCATTGCCAAGGCAAGCAGAAAATTAAGAGCTGGGACAGGATGATTGCAAAGATGAAGGCAAAATCCATTCCCAGGGATTGTCAGATTACTTTGTTCAGGAGAATGTAGAACCTAAGATAGAATATGATGTCAGTAAAGGAATATACTGAGGAATTTTACAGGTTGAATATTAGGGCAGGTCATCGTGAAAGCAATGATGAAAAAGTAGCTAGGTATATGAATGGCCTGAGATATGAGATTCAGGACGAGATGAGCATGTTGACCATCCGAACGGTGGAAGATTCTTATCAGATGGATCTGAAAGCAGAAGAGAAGCTGAGCCGAAAACAGGGTCAAAGGGGCAGAGGCAGAGTCCAGTCCATAGGCAAATCACTTGCCCAGGAAAGAACCCAGAAGCCCAGGAATGACTGGAAGAAACCTGAGACACGGACAGAGAGAGGTGGAAGCTCATAGCGAGGGAAATATGTTGAACAGAGAGGACAACATACTGAGCAGAGGGGAGATTATGCTGATAGTAACACTTTTCCTCGTACTAGAGGTAGGGGAAGAAGAAGAGGTTGAGTAATCACATGCTTCACATGTGGAAAGAATGGGCACAAATCTTATGAGTGTCCAAATAAAAAGAAGGATGTTGGAGAAGCTCACATTGCCGAAGCACAGAGGCGAGATGTTGAGGCAGAAGATGCTAAAGGTGGAAGATCGCTCATGATGCGAAAATTCCTTTTGACACCTGAGAAAGAGGTGGAAAGTTCAGTCCAAAGGACCAAACTTTTCAGGACTGCTTGCAATAGAAAGGACAGGGTATGAAAGGTCATTGTAGACAGTGGTAGCACAGATAATATCGTATCTATAGAGATGGTAGAAAAAATGGAGCTGGAGACGATTGATCATCCAAGCCCATATAGAGTTTCTTGGCTACAGAAAGGACACCAAGTAAATGTCACTAAACAATGCTTGGTTGAATTTAAAATAGGTGGATATAATGATAAAATCTTGTGTGATGTCATTCCTATGGATGTTTGTCATCTATTGTTGGGTAGACCATGGCAATATGACAGAAATGTGATTCATGATGAGAGAATGAACACATACACCCTAGAGAAGAATGGGAGGACACACATGTTGCTTCCAATTAAAGATAGGAGGTGAAGCCTGAAGTAAGCAACACAGTACTTCTCATGAGTGGGAAGGAACTTCTTACAGAGGTTAAGAAGAAGGAGGATCTACAGTTTATTATGGTTAGGAAACCAAGAATTGTTCTGACTAGCACAAAAGTGGATGGTTTACCAGAAGAGGTTCAGGAACTGCTGGAAGAGTTCACTGATATAATAGTGGATGAATTACCTCGTTCATTGCCACTGATTAGAAGTGTGAGTCACCATATTGATCTCATACTAGGAGCTAGTTTGCCAAACAAAGCCGCGTACAGATTGACGCCGCAGGAGAATGAAGAAGTTAAGAGGCAAGTCCAGGATTTGTTGGACAAAGGATTAGTCAGGGAAATCTTGAGTCCATGTGTTGTTCCAACAGTACTCAGTCCAAAGAAAGACGGAGGTTGGAGGATGTGTACTGATTCAAGGGCGATCAATAAGATAACCATCAGGTACAGATTTCCATTTCCGAGGATGGACGATCTGATGGATTTCTTGAGTGGAGCAAAGTATTTTTCAAAGATTGATTTGAAAAGGGGTTATCACCAGATTCTCATGAGAGAGGGTGATGAGTGGAAGACAACATTCAAGACTAATGAGGGTTTGTATGAATGGCTTGTTATGCTGTTTGGCTTAACAAATGTGCCAAGTACCTTCATGAGGTTGATTAAAAAAGTCCTGAAGGAGTTCATCGAGAATTTTGTCATTGTGTATTTGGATGACATATTGATCTACAGTAAGACAGTGGCAGAACATCTGAAGCATTTGGCTACAGTGATGCAGAAGCTACAGCAGGAGAAGTTGCTCATAAATATGAAGAAGTCCTCATTCATGAAGACAGAGCTCATTTATTTGGGTTTTTTTTATTTCTGCAAATGAGTTGAGGATGGTTCCAGATAAGGTTGAAGTAATCAAGAATTGGCCATCACCGAAAAATATTTTCGAGGTGAGAAGTTTTCACGGATTGGCTAGTTTCTACCGAAAGTTCATCAGGAATTTCAGTGGAATTAGTGAAGCAATGATGGATACAGTGAAGGAAAGACATAAACCTTTTCACTGGACATAAGAGGTTGAAAAGAGCTTCAATCTGTTAAAGAGGAAGATTACGGAACAACCAGTTTTGGTGTTGCCGGATTTCCAAAAGACATTTCAGGTGAAATGCGATGCAAGTGGATTTGCAATCGGGGCAGTCTTAAGTCAAGAAGACAGACCGATAGCATATTTCAGCGAGAAGCTGAATGAGGCAAAATTGAAATACTCCACTTATGATAAGGAGTTCTATGCTATCATACAGGCATTGAAGAAATGAAGGCATTACTTGATCCCGAAAGAGTTTGTTTTGTACAGTGACAATCATGCATTGCAGTTTGTGAATCAACAGGAGAAGTTGAATCAGAAACATGCCAAATGGGTTGAGTATATACAGAATTTCACTTTTGTGATAAAACACATTTCTGGTACTGCTAACAAATTTGTTGATGCTTTGAGAAGGAAGTGTTTGCTGTTGCAGGAGTTCAAAGTCAAAACGTTGGGTTTTGATGATCTCAGGGATATGTATGCAGATGATCCAGATTTTAAGGAGGCATATGAAGCGGCTGAGAATCTAGTTCTCAGAGACAGAAGCCCGTGGATAGAATACATGATCCAGGAAGGATTGCTATTCAGAGGTAATCAATTGTGTATTCCAAAATGCTCCATGAGGGAGAACTTGCTGAAAGAGAAACACAGTGGAGGATTGGCAGGGCACTTTGGTCATGAAAAAACATTCGCAAAGTTGAGCGAATCATACTTTTGGCCAGGGATGTGATCAGAGGTCAAGATATTTGTAGACAGATGCAGAATTTGCTAGCATTCGAAGGGAAGGAAGCAGAATGCAGGTTTTTATCAACCATTACACATACCTGAGAAGCCGTGGGATGAAATTAGCAAGGATTTCATATTGGGGTTGCCAAGGACGCAAAGAGGATTTGATTCAATCTTTGTGGTGGTGGATAGGTTTTCCAAAATGGCACACTTCATTCCATGTCAAAAGACCAGTGATGCGACTCACATCGCGAACCTGTTTTTCAAAGAGGTCATTCGACTTCATGGGTTGCCGAGAAGTATAGTTTCGGATCGAGACACCAAATTCATAGGGCATTTTTGGAGGACCTTATGGAAGACACTGGGAACTAACTTTTTGTTTAGTTCGGCTTATCATCCTCAGACGGATGGACAGACTTAGGTGGTGAGCAGGAGTCTGGGAGACTTGCTGAGAAGCTTGGTGACAGAGCACCACAGCAGTTGGGACAATATATTTCCATAGGCAGAGTTTGCGTATAACGACTCAGTGAACAAAAGTACAGGACAGAGTCCATTTTAGATTGTTTATGGCATACATCCAAGAGGAATTTATGAATTGATGGATTTAGAATAGAATGCAACTAGGAGCGCTAGTGCAGAAGATTTCGCAGAAGTGATGAAGGAACTTCACAACCGAGTGAAGGAGTGGTTGCAGAATTCAAGTCAGGAGTATAAGCGGAGAGTAGATCAACACAGAAGACAACTTCAATTCAAAGTTGGTGACTTGATTTTGGCACATCTGAGAAAAGAAATATTCCCAAGAGGAACATATAATAAGATGAAGATGAAGAAAATTAGACCATGTAGGGTCTTGAAGAAATGTGGGGAAAATGATTACGAGATTGAATTACCCGATGGGATCGGAATTTCTTCGATATTCAATATCTCGGATTTGTACCCATATAGAGCTGGGGAAACAGAGACTGGAGATGAGCAGCCAGTAATCCAGTGGATGAAGCAGATGCCAGTTGCGGATAAGCCATAGATGGAATGCATACTGGATAAAATAATTGGCAAGAGGACCAGGCGAAAACAATACTTTGAGTATCTGGTCAAATGGAAGAACCATCCAGTTGAAGATGCCAGCTGGGAGAATGAAGCAAAGATACAGAAGCATGGGTAGACCATGCAGGAACTCATGGACTGGAGCCCATGAAATTTTTCAAGCGAGGGAGTATGATGCAGGAGCATCTCCCACATCAAGCGAGCCAACATGGAAGAAATTGGACAGCTGGACAAGCGCCAACACACATTTTGAAATTGCCTTGAAGTTGTTACGCCATCTTAAATGAGCCATTAAGATGAGACACACTTGTATTATCTAATCGGGACCTTGAGCCTTACGCTCTCATCCTTAGTAGGTAGGAGGCATTTAAAGTAGTTAATGCAGGTAGATAGAATTTAATTCTAGATTAGACTGTTTGAGAGCATAAGAGGGAAATGGGATATAGACACCCTCATTATGTATTGTATCATTAGATTGGAAGAATTCTGGAAAAGGAAGGAAGAGCAAGCAGAGAACTGTGTAAGAACACCCATGTACAGACATTTGGATTAATGGAAAGCTTTGATTCAAATTCACGGTTTGTGTTGTTCTCGGTGTATTGATGTTACACTCATGAATGTTTACTTCCTGTTATGCATTTTCTTTTATATTGTGTATATGATTTCATGTTCTAAGTTGAAGTCTGAAAGGAAGAGGGAATGAGTTTCAATTGTTTCTCTATCTGAGTAAGAATTCTTGCAAGGAGTGCAGTGGAAGTGTCTACAAGGAGTGCGTCGACAAGAATTCAGGGTTGCGTCTTTGAAGCTCAGATAGTTTTACTTTTGTTCTCATTTCCCCAGAAGTGCAGTTGGGCACAGGAGTCGTGCAAGGAGTGCGCAGGCAAGGTAATGTCTCAGGGTTGCGAACCTGAGTAAGGTGCGAGGGACTGCTGCCACAGGAGTGCGCAAGGTCAGAGAAACTCAACACTTAGATGTGTTTGAAGGTTGTCATAAGGAGTGCGTGCAAGGGTCTTTTGTAAAAGCTCAGGAGGGATAGGCCTTCAAATTCGTTGAAGGATAGCGTAGAGAAGTTGCGACTTAAAGTTCGTAAGAGGTGTCGCAAGTTGCGCACAGGTGGAGGAGTTCACAGAGGAACACTTAGTCATTTCGCAGATTTCATCAGAAAGAATGGACGGTCAAAATTTTTCGAGGAGATTTCGCGAAATTCTGTGGGTCGTTAGATCTTGTGAAGGTGCAGGGGAGATACGGTGACGTATTCTCTAAAGTTTCAAAGCTCAGGAGGGGCAGGACCGTAGATCTGAGTCACGAGGACCGTCGGATTTACACGTGGAATCATGCATCAGGGTTTCATGGGTTGAAGTCCCGTGATTATAGCAGCAGGAATCGTGAAATCGCGATACGCGATATCTCGACGGTTACGTAAACAGTGTGGAGCCACAGAAGTTGGCGATGTGGACAGGTGGCACTTCATATCGGGGTTTCGCAGCAAGAAGTCCCGAACCATTGACATCAGGATTCGCAATATAGCGAAATCTGAAATCCCGACGAGGTGACAGAGTGTGGAAAAGTCAACTCACGTGTGTGTCGGGTAATCAGCATATCGGGACTCGGGAGTCGGAGTACCGAGTTGCTTGATATCGCGAGTGGAGAAATCGCGATAGGGGAAAACCCTGATAGGAAGAAGTCACCGTTGACTGGTTATCGGGTGTCGGGGATTCGAAAGTCCAATTCTCGACCACAAGCCCAGGGAAGTCGCGAAGTCCGATCCTCTGAGTGCAGAGAGGGGATCGCGAGAAAATTTCTATGGGTGAAGATTTCCCAATAGGGAAATAGAAGGACATTAGAGTTCTTCAGGCCAGTAAAGAAGAGAAGATCCTGTGAGCAGGCGTGCTTGCGAGCACGTGCTGCGTCATTGATGGTTGAACACATCTTCTCAATATTGTATTCATGCACATTCTATATAGGTTCACTACTACTATTTTGGATCATAATGATTTATGTGCTAGGATTCTTTATTTTGGAACATTCACTACTTAAGATGCTTTACCATATTCAAAGAAGTGATATACATCCTCCAAGTACCCAATTGTTGTCTAACCCTAAAACAAGTTATCATTGGGGAAGTCTCCTTCCATCTTTTTCTTCTCTACTCCATCCTAAACAAATGGTCTAGTCCCTCATGGGTATTTATGTGTTTCACAAATATTTCCAAATCATATTCTTGAAGAAGCATCAACAATCTGCATAATCATCCAAACAAGATGGTCTTGTTTACATTATCTAATGATCCACATAGAAATGAAATTTGTTAGCTAAAATATAATGTTTAGAATTTTATAATGTGTATATCATACCCAAGTCTTCCCTTTTTGTTGTGCTATAGTTCCTCTCTAGTAAGTGAGGGTCTCCTACTATCAAAGCATATCAAGTGATCAATGGAATTTTCTCGTGGTTGTGTTAGAATAGTTCTGCTAACTATCCTTACTTTTTATTTTGTTTTTTCCCTAGTTTTTTCCTCAAAATAGGCAAGTCAATCAAAAGCTAATATCCTTAGAGAAAAGGGAATGTTTCTCTTTTTAGAAAACATGTCCTTTTTTGGGAAACATTCCTCACTGCATTCCCATAAAAAGGGAACATTGAGGAAGCATACCCTTTGGATTTCCCACATCCTATAAATGTGGGGAGTGTGTCCTCTATCCTTAGGTGTGTGTCCCATGTAACACTTCATCCACATGTACATTGAAGATTTTGTCCCAATCAAGGAACTTCAAGATAAGTCCTTCAATAATTTCAAAATTCCTTTGGTATTCCTCCATTCATTAGAATGATGTATCCTTTTTAAGTGACATCTCCAATAAGTATTATGTCTTGGCACATTCTTTGACAAATTTTCTCTAGTTCTATATGTGGCTCAAAAAAGACTTGATTTTGCATGGGCTTACAAGTGGTTCCAAATCTCTTATTACTTTTATCTTATATGGATCTACTACCATGCCTTCCTTAGACTATATGCCCTAAACATTTCCCAAAATTGTTATAAATAAAAATCATATTTAGAATTTAAATGAATTAGGACTTATATGTATAATAAACATCGTAGTCTAATTGTTCTATGGAATAATTATTTTTTAGCAATATTTCCCGAGGACTTTTTCCTGAAATCTGGCAAGAAATTGTTAAATCGACATATTTGAGTGATTATTTCTGCATAATCTGAGTGCCCCAAGGATTTTTCAACACATTGAATCCATTATGCATTCAGAAATAGATTTTAAACAACAAAAAATAGTAATTTCTTGCAGATTTGTATCATTGGATTTCGATGAAAAAAATCATTTCGTAGAACAGTTAGACAACGTCTATAATAAACTCTAACCAATAAAGTGATGTAATAATGGAGCATTTAATGTAGTAATTAATTCGTAGGTATTTAAGATTTATGTAATGCATTCATCCTCTCCCCTAGTAGTATAATGAGGCATTGCATCTTCTAATGTATGAATGAATTCACTCTTTTTCATTTGTAATGTGTATTCTATTCACACTTGTGTATAAAACCAACATGGTATCAAATTCCACTGTGGAGAGAAGAAACAGACGTAGAAACAAGTGAAGGAGATGAGTAAGAACCAAAGAATTATAACCCCAGGTACTAGGGCAGTCGATCAATGTGGGGTTTAATCCCCAACTGAGCACTAGTTCAAATCATGTGGACATCTTTATACAACTCAACCCTCCTTAGAACTATCAATTCATGGAAAAACAGAAAAGCACCAAGGCGTTGTGCACACAATTGGATAGAGGATAAAAGGGGAATGATATCTCTGTGTAGTGAGTCAAAGCACTATATATGTGGTATCTAATGAAACCTTGAGAACTATGGGAATTCATAGGTCAAGAACACACCCATTAAAATATTGCAGAAGGCAGGTCAACGAAAGAGAGAAAGGGATCAGGATAGTGAATGTGCCACCAGTCATGGTTAGAAAAAGGATGATGTGGACCACGAATCAGGACTGTAATGTGAGACATCATTGTAAAATAGAAGACAAGTGGTTAACGTGAATAAGGTGCAAATTTGTCACTAGCGTAGATATTACCTGTCAAACCACAAAAGAATAGAGTTGGGTTAGAGTCGCCATAAGAAGTTAGTGGGGTCACATAGAGGTGTAGCCACCAAGTGAGCCACCAGATAATTCAACATCGGCAGGGAATAATCCATCCTTGCCTATAGGGTGATGGAGCCCACGAGGAATTAACAAAGGGTTACGTTGGCATGAGTCACCAGTAGCTCGCTTGGAAAGTTTGAACGTGTGAAAAGAGATAGAGGGGTCCTTTTGACAACAAAGGGAGGAATAAATTAACAAGTAGAAAGAAACATAACACCTTCCTATGCAAGTTTTAGTAAGACCTTGAGAAATACTAGTGCTAGTAAAGATCTAGCATTTAAGCAGTTGTACACTAAGCTCTTTAGCAAAACAAAACAGGTGGAAAAAAATTGTTTAGGAATAGCAGTTTGAATGAGACTTATGAGGTGGCACTTGTAGTAAAGTTTAAAAGCAAGGAAACAAACAAAGGAAAGAGATTGATGTAAATAAAGAGTCAAAAAGTAAATATAGAAAAACTATTAAATTATTTTCCTATGGCAAGTCAGGTCATATAAGCAAAACTTGTAGAAAGCGGTTGTGGGATGAAAAGCACAACCAAGAGAATTCTTCCAATAAACAATATAAAAAGAAAAAGAAGGGTTCTAACTTATATGTGTCCATGGCCAGAAACAAGGATTCAAAGAGTGGTATGGATGATTGATATGTTGTAAGGGGCATCTAGAAATTTTACTTATGGTATTGATCGATATGATGATTTTGTAGAGGATAAATCTCAATCTTATTATCTTTCGTTCAGTGGTGGAAAAGAATATAGAGTTATAGGAAAATGAAATGTTGTACTTTACCTAAGAGGTAAGAAGGTAATAATCAAATATGTATATAATGTTCCTTGTTAAAAGAAAAATCTACTTTTGATTAGTATTATAAAGCATAACTTGCATTTACATATAAATTTCAACAATAATAAGTGTTTTAATGTTGATAAAAATAGCAAAAAGATGGTATTTACTTCGAGTGTGGAAAAGTGGGGTTTATTTTGGTAGATAGAAGTTGAGAATGAAATATTGGTTCAGCAGAAACATGGCTATAATTTCACCAAAAAATGGGCTATGATGCTTAGGCCAAAGAGATGTCAAGTGAGACAAATTGCAAAAAATGAAGAGCCAAAAGATGTTATTGTTGAAACAAGTCTAAGTCAGTGAAGAAAATAAGGAAAACAATAGGTATATAATGTGTTATCTATTGTAATTCATAAGAAGAAGACCCTTGGGGAGGGTGAAATTGAAGTGATAAATAAAAATAACCTCGAGGGTGAAGATGAAGTGGTAAAATGAGGTGATGCTTCTTCAAAGAAGAAAATACAAAATTTTGATATATTGGACTACCAAGACATCGGAGGAGGTGAGCTTAGTGAACAAGACAGAGATCTATGTCAGTGGTGGAAAGGATGACTATCTATTTAATATAAACTCTCATCTTTCCTACAAGTCAATGGTTAGAAAAAAGGATGGCGATGTAAATTGTACTTCATCAACCTTGCCGGATATAGTTCACTTCTAGTCACTATTTTGAAGATTTTATCTTTTGAACTACATATGTCTTGTTTGTCCAAAGCTTTTGTCTTTTTTTATTTTGAAAAAGCATGTAAAATGACCATTATGGGAGGGCGTTAGAGTTAATGGTCATATTTAGATCTTAAATGAATTAGAACTTAGACATACAATAAAGTCTCACCAATAAAGTGATGTAATAATGAGACATTTAATGTAGTGTCTAATAGTTAAATATTTGGGAGTTATGTAAATTAAATCCTCATTTCCCCTACTATGTAATGATGTGCATGATCTAATATATGAATTAATCCACTCTCTCATTTTTAATATGTATCGCATTTACACTTGTTTGTGTAAAAACCAACAAAAACATTACAACACATTTTTTGTATTCAGAGATGCTCTTACTTCTCCACCTCTGCTTCACATCATCCTCAATTCTACAATATTGTGATTTAGACAACCAAATAATGACCAATCATCTAAATATACACCTATAATAACTTGTAAATAATTTTTTTGAAGATTTCTATAATGGTGCTTGAAAAGAATGTTGGTGTATTGAGTAAGATAAAAAAAAAAAAAACCTAAACATTTATGCATATTCTCCTCATTCAATTACAGAGGTAGTGAGTGGTTGATCCTTTTCCCTAAAGAAAACTTGATTGCAACTAAATAACCATCTAGAAATGCATGTCTCCCTTCCCATTACACCTTCTAGGAACTCTTTTGTAAATGGAGTTGGAAAAGGGTCTTTGATGAAACCTTGATTCAATTTATTGAAATTTGCATGGATCTTGAGCTTGTCATTCTTTATGGCCACAACAATGGGGTGAAACCCATTCACCTTCCTTCACTAGATAAATCACTCATGCATCTAGCAAATTATTGTTGGTTTCAATATCTAGTAGCAAATACATACAAACATATACGAAGTAACACAAGGAGTTTACAATCAAGAAACCCCCGAAGGGAAAAATTATATTAATTAAACCATTCCCATGTATGTTTCTAATGTAAAATTGGTCCCTTTATATAACTTTAGGTGACCATAAAAACTGTGTCATAATTAGATGTTTAGTTCAACAATACACATAACCAACTTCACAATATCTCCTTAAATATTTTCATGAATCTCTCAACCAATCTCCATTCCTAACTTCTCTTGTTTCTTCTTATCTTTGATTATTCCATAGACTTCTATGTTTGGTATATATCATTGACATATTACAATATATTCATTAAACATCACAGGTAGGATTTAATCCTTCATGCTCCCCTTTACCAAGTACTTGTGATCTCAAAACACAATCTTCAACTTTATTTTCATTTGGTCCCATATTCATCTTTATCGTTGATGTTCGTTGTCTTTATTTTCCGTCTTCTGCAATCTTTTATCTTATTCATTCTTCATCCTCAATCTTCTTAATTTTTCATTTTGTACCCACAAAACCTAATCATTTTGTTAGTTTAAGTCCATATAAAAAAGTTACCATTCACTAGAATACATGGGTCACAAGCCATTGTATCCACCGGTTCTTTAGGAAACTTTTTCTCATACATGGTTCAACAACGAGTCTTCAATCACAAACATTTTCACTCCCTCTACATCATCATCAGTCATCTTCTTGGATTTTCTTTCACTCACAAAATTTATATTCCTACAAATTTATTAAAAAAGAAGGATGATACACATATAAAAGAACGTTTATGCACTTTTTTTTATGTAATTGCTTTTTTAAAGTGAAGTGGCGTACAATTTTTCCATCATCTTAATCAGTTATAAAAAATATTTTATTAAAATATTTTTTATAAAAACTTTTGAGTGTTAAGTGGATTTCATAATGTTTTTAAAGGGATATTCGAGACTTTTCACGAAAAATGAGAAAGAATGTCATTTAAAAAGGTTGCTAGCAAATATTACATGGTAATTAATTTATGGAGAAATTTGTAGAATGGGGAGAAAGGAAGATTAGTTGAAAGTATCATGTACCACCTCAATAAGGTATATTTGTAATAAAATCAAATTTTTTGGTGGTGGATCTCATTCTAGACCTATCCTAAAATTGAATAAGGGGGTCTAAGGAAATTGTCATTGTGTGTGATGGTGAATTTTTCCTTGAATGTTTTCATCGTGTTTTGTGTCTAGTTTTGACACTATGCTTGTAATTTACTGTATAACTATACACGCATGGAATCCATAACAAGTTAAGAAAATGTAAGTACGCAATTAATGTTAGTGAAGCATATACAATGAAGAACAAGCAATCGAGAAGTAGCGAAGATATCAAATTGAGAATCACATAAGAAATGGACACATCAAGCTCGTAAAAAAGGTCTCAAAGCATCAACAAAAAATTAAAATTTGAAGATCAGTTCAACTTTGGAATAAGAATTAATTGTAACTTACAAATAATTTTTTTGTAAGTAAGTTGACATTGTAATTTTCAGGTGCATTCTCGGTTCAATCTGACACCCAATACTTTCTTGTGTCATTCTATTCCCAAGTCTATATTGAAAAGGTTGAGTAGTTGAAACTCAAACCATTGTAAAATCACAAGCTTGGGTGCATTTTCGGTATTATCCGACACCCTTAACTTCCTGGAAGAAATAAAGTTCAAGCGAGTGAGTTCAAGTGAGCGAATGTGAAGTTCAAGGAGGAATATTTTAATTCTTCAAATGGAGTGAAATATAGAATTATTAGAGTTATTGAACAATCTAATAATCACTACTGAACACAACACAATGATATTGAACAAAGCCACTCTCCAATAAATGCTAACTTGTTTGCAAGTGATGCAAACTAAAGTTAGACTTCTTCAATCTCAATCCCAACTATTGAATGATGAGTTGATAGATCTAAAAAATCAACAGACAGTGAAGTGTTCTGAACTAGTCTTTGTTCAGAACAACCCTCTCTATGATTATGATGATTTTGATCAACAATCGGTGAAGGAAAAACTCAACAAGACAACTACATAAGCATATGAAGATGAATATATTCATGAACCTACATTTCAAAAGTTTATTTTTAGTTCATTGAAGAAAACCTTTCAATGATGCAACTGCATGCAGTAAATCAACATTCACAGATATCAAAGCAACAGGTTCAACATATCATATTGGAGTTCACATCATTGAACAATTGCAGAAATTATCACTCACATGATTACACGGTGGAATTTTCCATATTTTCCAGCATCTAGATTTGGTGGTTTTTCAGGAAGTTCTTCATTGAGGCTTAGCTTAGGAGTTTCAACATGAATACTTGGAGATGATACTAGTTTATTCTTCATTGTTGGTATTATTTTTTGGACTTATAATTGAGGGGGGAAATGTTAGTCTCTTACCCATATAAAATCATGAAGTCTTAGTATACCACCTTTATGTATTTCAATTTAAGGATATAGTTGTTATCCTAAGTGTGTTTCTAGATTCCTATATTGCATCCTTCTACCTTATCTCCCAATGAGGTGTTGATGTGAGAGAAACTGAGGTGGTTTCATGCATGTATTATATATTTTATCATTATAATGAATACAATGTGTGAGATTATGGCTTGAGGCTTTTTTCACCAATCTTCTTGTTCTAATATTGTGTGCTCAATTTATTCAGGTTTTTCTAGATTACCCTCAACCATTACATCCTCAAGTGTTTTCTAGTTACCACAAAAAATTCATCAGTGATTTATGGTTGATCACGAACCTTCCTATGTCATGACAAGTGGTTTCAGCTTACCATGAATCTTGCACTACAAAGTGGTTTTTAGAGCACCACGAACTATTCAAAATACAAATTATGGGACTACACTTGTCTCTTCACGTCTTACATCAACATTGACTCAAGTACATACAATTTCAAATTTTCATTTTAGGCTTAATCTATCCCTTATACAAACATTGGACTAAGACCATTTTCTTTCCCTCATCAAGAACATTATTCAAGGTCCATCAAACTTCTTAGGGATGTCATTTTTCATGGATTCACTGCTTTTGAATCTCAATTGTGAACACATCCTATTCCTTTATTCTTACATTTCTTCTTCACTTGTTCATTGCCTCATTCTTCATTATTTATTTCCATTTTCTTTGTTTCTTCATTATTCTTTGTCATTTATTATTCTTCACTCTACTTTCTCTTTTGCTACTTCATTCCTTTTCCTTTCTCTTCTTTCTCCATTATCCTTGTTTTTTTCTGCTTCATTTGTTCATACCTAAGATTTTATCTACTTCAAATTTATTTCACCATCCTCTTTTTTCATGGATTCTGCATCTTCTTTCATATTGTTTTGGTTGCATCATCTCTATAAAATTCCTTTTTTCTCCTATTTTCCTTTACACCTGAAATTATATGCTTACAAAAAAATTATTTCTTGTTGGGTTGCACAATGTCCAACAAGGAAAACTATGACCTTGGTTTGGAAAACTTAATTGATGCACCACTATCATGATTTGACATGACTTGACTTTAACTTTGAAAATTTAAATGAATTTAACTTCACTTAGACTTTACTTTGGCTCAGACTCTCAACTTGACTTTGAATTTTTACATCAACAAAATTGCATGCAAACACTTGACCATAAATTTAAACATGAGTGTCGAGTAACATCAATCATGCACCCAAACTTATCATTTTCATAATACACTTTAGACTCATTTTTACTAGGACATACTATGGACTAGGCCCTTATATCCATTAGTTTACAAACTTTAAGTCCTCAAATCAACCAAATTTCAAACATATCTCTTGAGTTTAATTTGCTTTGGCTCTCCTCTCCTTACATTAAAACATTCTACTTGACTTTTTATTGGAGTGTTTTATATGAAGTTGCTCCATCTTTTTTTTTACCTTTAAACTACTAAGACCATTATTGACGCGCAGTTATAAGACCCTAGGTTCATTTTATTCACCCAACAAAACCCTTTAGATAATGACCCTTTCGACATCACTTGCATGCAAGTGAAGTATCACCTAAGGCATCTAGTGGGGGTGCATGAACCAAGTTTCTGTAGGAACGAGGGCATGTGAGGCTATAATCATATCCATTACTATTTATCCACCTTGTGTGCAATATCTTTATTCATATCCTTTGATTAGGTAGCAAACTCTATTGTGTAGAACCCTTATAACATATATAGAAACATAAGTAACTGTAATATATAACTAGGTATGCAATTGTATAATAATGTATAAAATATAAATAATTGATATAAGATATGATAAAAATGATGATTTACAATTGAGAAGGAGGGCTTGATTATATACCCACACAGGGGTTCCCTTTCACCACTAGACATGTCTTTTGGAGAACATGTCCTTTCATTATTACTAATTACTATTACTAACTATTTACTTATTAATTATTATGTTATGAACATTTATTTATATGTATTTATGTTCATAACATTGCCTTCCTCTTTAAATATGCTTTGTCCTCAAAGCATTGGTAACGACGGGTGTAATTGACGAAAATGTTCGGACTCCCATGCTGCATCTTCCACTAGAAGGTTTTTCCATTTGATGAGATATTCTTTGATTATGCGAGATCGTAACTTCTTTTCTCTAGAGGCAATAATGGCTTCTGGTTCTAAAATTATTCTGCCTTCTTCGTCCAACATGGGAAGTAAAGTTTTCACCTTTTTGTGTTGGCCAACAACTTTTTTTAGACATGATACATGAAAAACGTTGTGGATACGACTGTTATCTGGTAAGTCCAAGCCATACGCGACGAGACTGATTTTTCTATTAATTTGATATGGTTCGTAATATTTCGGGGCTAACTTATTATTTTCTTGTTGTTTAAGTGATAATTATTTGTAGGGTTGAAGTCTCACAAATACCCATTCTCCAATTTCAAATTCTCTTTCTGTTCAGTGTTGATCAACTTGTTGCTTCATTCTATTTCTTGCTATAACCAAGTTTTCCTTGAGAATTTGCATGACTTTTTTTCACTCTCATCTAAAAGCTCTTTTACTGATGCAACTTTTGTTTGATTTATGGCTAATTCTTTCCATGACGGTGGTGGATATCCATAAAGAGCTTGAAATGGTGTCATTTTAGCTGATGTGTGATATGTGGAGTTATACCACCATTCGGCGAGGTGCAACCATTGAAGCCATTTATTTTGT